>JAVIWB010005172.1:0-70206 GCA_031893035.1 Dermolepida albohirtum
GAAGATTATGAATTTCTACTTTTCAAAACAAAATCATTCAAATCTTGGGTAGAATATATTCACACGTTTAAAAGTTGACTTTTGCTCTGAATTTTTAAGTTTCTTAGCCTGTCAGGATTAAACCAAAAAAGTTAAATCAATTTTGACTTTGGAATCGTTCTTAGGACCTTCTAAGACAGGTATGGGAAACTTTTGACATGTTGTGGGCCAAACTTTAATGTGCAAATACGTACGCGTTCCGCGTTTTAAAGTAGCGCATTTTAAAGTAGTGTTTATAATTTTTAGCGATAGATATCACACATGAAATAATACGACAATGTCTTGTGGGCCGGATCAAGTTTTACAGCGGCCCGGTTGTTGCCCACATATGGTTTAAACGAATGCAAAAGTGCTTTGATTTTCAAGAAGAACAATTAGAAAAGCAATAAAACTGTTTTCGATACTAAAAAATTGTTTTTTGTTTGCTATTCCCGAAATGTAAACGGTTACGCTCGTATAATATTAATTTACTTCCCAACTAGAAACTTAATAATCTGCAGTTATAGATTTAGTGCATCTATAGGTTAGTTCATTCTCGCATGAGAAATAGAGAAGCGTAGATCTGATTTTATAGAACAAACAGAAGTTAAGGAGCAGTTGTTATTAATAAAAACTGGAGACGTATTACTATATCCTATGAGTTACTGAACTCCTCGCCAGACAAAATAAATCTTCCGGTTATTCTCGTTAAGCTTCGTTTGGACATTCAAAATTTGTCATAAATCGGAAGAATTTTGTTTTATATTATTCTCTGTATGTAATCACGATAACTTGTAGTAACCTGTGATTTAACATGTCATAATATTCCTTAAATCGTAAGTTACATTTGATTTCATTCGTGAATCTAGATGGAAAATAAGAATTGCCGAAACGTTTGCGTGGAACGAAAGTTGAAAACAAAGCAAAAATTAAAAAAAACTCACAAGTAGAATACCCGAAATTAATTCTTTCGTTTTTTGTAAAGGGAAAATACCTTGCGAGTGAACTTTGTGATGCGTAGGACTTTTGGATTCAGGGCGCTTACTTTACGTTAACTTGATGTAAGGAATTTGTTCTTGAAGATACAAAGTGGCGAATATTGTCTAAATTAAAAAAGCGCAGAAAGGAGTTAAGTCTCGAATCAATTTCTTAAATACATTGATGCTTAAACACTTAAGGTTGATGCGAGTATATAACTTTACCGTCGAAAGTCAAAACGCATACTGGTTGAGTGTGCGGCGCTTTGGCTTTTGATGGTATAGTCATATACGGAATTTATTTCGCGCGAATTTTGCCGTGGTTTCAGGTGCGGCATTGTGATTAATTATTTGCTGGAGATGATAACTTAGTTGCCGAAACATGTATACAGAATACTAAAATTATTGTGGAAAAGGGATATATATATATATATACACATATATACAAATATATCAACCCTAAGTGATTAAGCTAGTCCATTAAATTTACATTGACGATCTCTAGAATAAGTGTGAAGGTACATAAGTTATTTATTTTATTTAAAATCCAAATATTTGATATCTATTTATGTGTACTAGAAAACAGAGGTTAATTATTCCTTATGTGTATGTCAAAATGGATATAATTAATATTTATGGAGCATAACATTAAAATAATTTCACTTTAAAGTCGGTATTTTTTTTGTTAACGAGGCCACTTTAGGCGTCTATGCCGTTATCTATTATGACACGAGAGCAAAAAGGGCTTTTAGCGAACAAAAAACTCCAGAACCCTCCGGGTAAAATTGTAATAAAAAGGCGGAACATCAATATGAAGCCTACATACAGAAAGCAATGCGTTTTTTAAACGTCCATAAAGTTTATTTGATGAGATAATAAAAATGTGTTTTGGACTAAAGTTGATTTTCTGAACGTAGTAGCAGTATTAGTACCGTCTCTTTTGGTATCCCCACCATTTACATCTATATTTCGCTTCCGTACGTACTCCTCCCTCATCCGCCAACATTGTCTAAAATGAGAGTCAGAGCGTTAACGTTTCAGGCAAATTGGTACACACCAAAGAGCAGATTTAATATTTTTTTCTTCCTATTCTATCTTTTCTCTCACTACAGCATGTAACGAAAATTTCTGGAAATTCATTAAGAGGGCTTGACGTTTTATTTTCTCTGTAATATCGTTTCCTGGGAGTTCTTTTTTGTTTGTTCTTCTTTTTGCTGACATAAATAATTTTTAGGATTTTATACTGGATATGTTGCATTTACATTACAATTGTGTCAGTTAGCAGAAGGGAGAATATATAAGTAATTTAGCGAAATTTATGGTCTTGCGACTGTTTTTTGTCCCAAAAAAAGCTAAAGTAAATAAGGTAAACATACCTAAAATTTAAGTCTTGAAAAGAGTTTGACATATTACTATGAAGTGCACTACAAGATGTGCAGGATTATTATTTAAATATATAGAAAACTCCTTATAGTTTTCACAAGCATATTCATAGGAAAGCTCTTATGGCTTCCTGTAAAACTTATAATTAGCAGGGTAGAATCTTTTACGCATAATGTTACGTGCACAATTTATCATGTTTATATTTATTTGAAATTATTCCCAGTATTTTGTAATTAATTGCCGTAATAACAAGTCTTATCTAATTTTGCCTTTTCCCACATCTTTTTCTCTCTTATGGCATCAGTCCAATAGAAGCATAAAAGGCAATGGCATTGGTGCTTACCGTCTCTATCAAGTGCTAACTTAGTACCATAAAGACTTCATCGTTTTTCAGTCAACTAAATGTTCAATTTGGATGCAGATTGTGCACAATTAATTAAGTAAAGATAAGCAATGCCGGTGCTGATGTCGATCGACTAATTTATCGATTTATAGTTGGATTGTATCAGATAATACATTGTACTGATATCTTACTGGAGGAACGATCTATTTCATTTATTAATCGCGTAATTCATAGTGGCCTAATTTTCGTAGTCTTTCTTTTTCTACGTTGACTTTAGAGCTCCTCCTGGCCTACTTTTGGTTGTTTGGTTGTTACGGAGAAATGTAATAACACACACTAAGATTCTCAAGCAAATCATTCATATAAATATTAAAAAGCAAAGGTCCCAAGTTAGAATTTGCTGCACACCAGAGGTAGGAAAAATATAATCAGAAGATAAAATTATTGTAAAAGACGTATCTTTTTCTATCTCTCAGATATGATTTTATCAGAGAAAATTCTATAGATTCGAGTTTGGTACGGAATATGGCATGGTCAATTGTGTCAAAAGCCTTAATGAAGTTCGCGTAAACAACGTCCACCTGCTTTCTCTCGTCCAATGTTTCACTGATATACTGTGTAGTACTCACCAGAGTAGTTGTAGATCTCCTTACCATGAATCCGAGTTGATTCATTGATAGACAAGGTTTTATAGCGGAATAGATTCATTTATAGAAAATGTTCTTGAGTATTCTAGCAAAGTTAGGCAATATAATTGACCTGTAATTACATATGCTAGCACGATGGAACTTTTTGAATATTAGAATGATTTTACACATTTTTCAAACGTTAGGAAAAACGGACGTAGATAAATTGTATCAAGTAAAATTGTTAGGGGATAGGAAAACGCGAAAGCACAGTCACGTGCAAGAAAACCCGAAATATCATCACCAGCAGACATATCATTGTTTATTCAACTAATCGCATCTAAAAAAGCTTCCTCAGTCAATGTATTAGTAAAAAATACAGGACTCAAAAGTGCTTTGAGGCATTGTCCTGCTTTTTTCATCAATAATATTTCCTTCAATTTTAGTTTGATATGCAGAAAAAGCCGACATTGTTTTCCTTGATTATTGCTCTTAATCGTTTGAATTCAGTTTAACAAGTATATGCTCCCTTTTTCTATAATAATATTCTTTTAACGAAAATTTAATATTATTCATGACCCACACTAGGTACGATTTATAAGATTTACTGGATTTTGAGTCTTTTCATAAGTTTTCGTCCATATTGGCATAAAAGGTCCTATTAAATGCACTAGCTGCAAGATTGGAGTTTTATAGTCTAATAGAAAGGGCCAACCAGTATCAGCTAGAGTGGTATAGAGGGTCAAGAAATTGCCACTACGAAAGTTATAACTTAAATTTGCAATCTTGTGATTGGTAGTAAATTGGACTTTCATGTAAAGTGCTAGGTGATGCGGGTCCTCAGAAATTCAAGGGTTCGTATCATGTGTAACTGTAGAGTCAGTCCAAAATTAAAAAGTATTAAGTCAAGCAGTCTACCATTGTCATTACATTTTATGTTGATACACTGATGAAGATTAAGTGCTGGTTTAAGGTCATAGATTTTCTCTCATGGAAACTGGTGCAAAAATAAGTCGTTTGTTCGAGAGAAAGGTGGCCAATGCATTAAAATATGCATCGTAGTCATCAGAGCTAACGTCAGGTGCAACATATATATTGGCTACATAAGTAAGGGTCACAGAAAACTAAAGTAATATCAATAATAGGTGCAAGTTCCAACAAAGAAGATACACCAATTGCAGCTGATTTGGTATTATTGCAAATTCACACTTATCACTGCGGAAAACTATACATATATGTACGTCTGATAGAAAGTTTCGGAGTTGTCTATGGAGGGCCAAATTTCTGTCAGTAAAATTATGTTACTATCCGATGAATGTGTTATATTTGATCGGCTTTAATCCACAAACTACGAGCGTTTAAGATAAGGGTACGGACGTCTTCTTTTTACTATCAATTACAGTTAACTGGAGCGTCACGCCCTACTCGGTTGTTACAACCGACCAGAAAAAAATAAAGTGCAGGTCAAATTTGAATCAACCTCGTATTTTTCTAATTTCAGGAAAACACGCTTCCATTTATGAAATTAGTATTTTAATTTCAAAATAAAATTTTATTACAGCTCTTCGTTTTTTTTCCTTTATAAAGAAATATGATAAACAGCCTTTCAATATTAATTAAGAGGCTTCTCTTAAAAAATATTCGTCTTTAATTCTGCATTCCTTAATAAGATTAATAAAAATGAGTTTATTTCATGAATGGATGTCTGTTTTGTAAAGCATAATTCGGCCTTTCCTAATTAAAAAGTCTTCGAATTTTTACAAGTTCCTTAAAAATATTCTAGTAACGGACCGACTCAAGAATCGATTAAAGACTTTCAAAACTTTCAATTAGTTGAAAACGTGTTTTTAGCGTATTCGCTTCTGAGAATCTCTCTCTCATGATGCAATCAATATTTCGATAAGTATTCAGAATAGTTGTGTAAAACAGAATCTAATAACTCTGGACTTTGTGTGTACATAACTACAGCAAACACTAATATTTCGCTTGGTGTACGAAATTTATTTTGTATCGAAACTACCAAACTAACTTCTAGAATTTATGTAGTCAATTTTTATATAAAAGCAATACTGTAGATCACTTATTCATTAGCTTAAGCGGAGATGTGTAAATACGACGATAACTCAGTAGTTAATGAGCCCAGACAAGAAAACAAACTCTATTTTTCCCTGTAACTTACATTAGTCTAATATTCAAGTATTTCTACCCTTTCAGAAAGGTTTATCAAACTGTTAGAAATACGCATTAGTTTCAGAAATTAGCTCCTGATTCGACCTAAAACTCTTGCCACTAAGTTTCAGGAACACGCTGGATGTATTTCAAAAGGTTCAGGATTTTTTTCCATTGAAACAAAGTATGAACAGGTGCATTAAATGCTAAATGAAAAGCACGGGGTTCTTCCTTAAGTGGGGTCTTTTTTGTTGTATTACGAACTCAAAAGGATGCATAGTATTCACTCATCGTTCTGTCTTTCTGAAGATAAAAAGAGCCCTAGGAGAGAGGGACATAACCTTTTTGGCCGAGAAAACGATCTTTGCCTTCGTCTTAGCACTTGCAGCAGCCTAAATCTATTGTTGCTTCACTTCGGGTGTATGTAATGTATCATCAACTGTTATTACTCGGTATAGAAGGATTTCAAATCATGTACTAATATATAATAATACTCAACTTATTACACGAAATCGAAAAATCATATGAAATATGTGGTCGCCACTAATTTGCGTAATTTTATTCCGCGGTCATCACCATCTCCTTTTTTATAATTGATGGAGTACCTGCACGTGCCTTTTGGACGTCCCTTCATTGTTCATCATTTACTACTCCAGCCACATTTAAACTCCTTATATTTTATGATTGCAATCGGTGGAAATTGGATATCGTAACAGACTCCAGACCAACTTTGATTTACTTTTCTGTTTTATTCTTTCAAAATAAGAACTTAATAACTTCTAGGTACCCAATTTCTATTCAAATAATACGTTCTTACTATCACGATGGAAGCAAGTTTTGAGAGTTATTTTTTCAAGAGTTGCCAAGTTGACAAACAGATTGCTACGTGCTTGCTGATTGTACACGAGCAAATTGTTGCGGGTCGCGAACGACCGCTCGGAGGAGCTTGGGTAAGTCTGGGCAACAAACAGAAAATGCCGGCTACTGTTGCGGAGGTTGGGGTTCGCAAGCTCAGTATTGAGCTAGGATGTCAAAAAAAGGAAGGGCGCCAAGAGCAAAATGGTGGCTTCTGTTATTTCCGTTTTTCCCAAGGCCGTAGCTCTATTGACCTTGAGCTGCCCTGTTTACAAAATGTGATGTCGGATACGTTGATTCAAACCCAGTGTATGTGTATTTATTATATACAAATTTATTAGGTAATTTACTTAGAATTAAGATATTTTTAAAGCAAGTTATAACAATTATGTTTTGTAATGAACGATAGTATGTTATTTAATTTAATAATAGGATTATTATATTTAACTTTTACACAATAACTATTTGAGCCTCCCCGATATATATATATATATATATATATATATATATATATATATATATATATATATAGAGGTTACAGACGGCGCTGTTTTGGTATACACACAAAAAAAACAAGTTGACTTATTCTACATAAATTCACTTAGACTTAATAATCAAATTAACCTATCCTACGAAGTCAAATACCCTTAATCAAACAGAACACCAAAAAAAAACATCACATTACACTTAGAGTGTTAATCAACATATTTCCACGGAATATGTTTAATTCTTTCAAATTTTAATTACAATGTGGTAAAACCCTAAGAAAAAAAAATATCAAAGGGGCTACTTATCGCTCCCGGAAACTGGAGTACGATTAGGGTTCCAAATTCACCGCGGATCGACGTCCTATTGCCGGGGCCTTACGAGCGATACTGCGCCAGGAATCAAGGCATAAAAGAAGCCCTATAACAACAATTACGAATAAGGGTCTGTACATATAGGTTTAATTAATTGGCTGACACATACCTGTCGATGGTAAACGGGCTCTTAAGATGATTTAAACCAATAGTAATAGTGACTTAGCTCACGAATGAGACTCTTATTTGATCAAAAGAACGAAGTCGAATTTCGACGTCTACCCTTCTAGGAAGTTAGTTATCAAATGCCAACGATATAGAGAGATATGTTATATCGAACTAGGGCGAGTAAGACGTAAGGGGGGATGTTTTTGCATTTGCTAAAAGAACATCTGCTTACTACAAAAAGCGTTCATAGATATTAACAAAATCAAGGTCGATGTCAACGTACGCCGAAAAATATTTATTTAAAGATATTTTTAAAACTTTAAAACGAATACGATATCCCAAATATGTTTCCACATAACCTTCTTCAACGACCATAGGCGTCCCTTATATATCATACGACGGGGTTCTTTTAACAAATAATTAAATATACAGACTCCGAAATTGTTCTAAATGAAAAATAAACCGTAACAAGATAAAAGAACAAGGCAGTTGGCAATTGTTGCACGTTAATGCACACTCTGTTCGTGTTCCATTTGTTTTTAATGTTTTTCACCTGATTTGACTTAAATCGATAACCTTTTATTGTCTAAACTTCATTCGGCAATGTAAGTAAAGGATTCTACCTCTATTTTGTTTTTCCAATTCTAGTGAGCTACAAGCATTTGAAGCTTTAGATAACCTTACTCATGCAGGTATTATTTATCACCACGCTTTCCGCATTAGATTAAAATACTCTTAAAAGCATGTTAATTTTTTCGAATGAAGGATAGAATGTGTAATGGAAATGGACGACAGGCAGTTGATGAATATCGTCGGCGATTTCCCACTCGTAAAGTACCTTGTAGACCTTTTCAGGAGTATCTGCCGATGTTTAAGAAAAACAGGTGAGCTTCCTGCAGATACTTCTGAGCCTTCCGTGAAACAAAAGCATGTTCACGAAGTACTTGATATGGTTGACGCACCCAACTTTCCACAGTGTCCGAAGAACAGCCAACAGACAACTCCGGCCGCGAAGAAGTATGTAGTAGAACTTTACACAATGTCGGTTTGTATCTGTACCATTTCGTACCTGTACAAGATTTAAAACCCGGCGATTACATATCAAGAATTGAATTTAGTCGTTGGTTAATGAGGAATCGAGAGCTTTTTCGGAAAATATCGTTTAGTGATGAAGGCCCCCTTCACCAGAAACGGCATCAATAGCACCAGTTGGGTACTTGATTCACGGCAAACTAGGGAATCTCATTTTCAAGATAGATTTTCGATGAAGGTTTGTTGTGATACTATTCATAGCCATCTTATTGGTCTGTTCGTAATTGAAGAACGTCTCATGGAAGTTCGTTATTTACGTTTCCTATTAAATGAACGCACCTCTGGTGGAGAAGTAATAGGTTTTTTTAATTAAAATTATACGAACCAGTGGATTGAAAGAGATTGAACAGTTGCTTGACAGCCGAAGTCACAATACTTATATCCCTTAAATTGTTTTATATGGGGAAAGCTGAAAAATTTGGTTTATGCAGAACAGCTTGACAACAGGGAACAACGTGTTGCTAAAATTATAGAAGCCGCAGAAACTATTTGTGTTGATCCTGAGAGTGGCGGAGCTATTACTTCAATTCTAAGAAGAGCTAGACTATATGTACAGTTGCTGGGTGGATATTTTGAGCAACTATTTCAATATAGCGATGTGTTTTTAAATGATTTGAATTAAGATTTTCTTCACCGGTACATAACATCTACAATAGTAAGGTTAGAACTACAAATGCTTGTAGCTCAGTTAGGATATATTTTTAGATATATGTTTATTAGATTCTTTTAACTTAAATTGCTTCAGTAGTACATGTTTAAGTTGTGGCAAACATTTCATGTGACTACCGTATATATGTATATACATATGTACATATGTTTGAACGAAGATTCTCGCGGTTGTAAGTATGGGTAATAATAGATTCTCGGGCTCTCCGCGATGTTGGACAGAAATTCTCGTAAGAGTCGGCGTCTCGACGTTTCGATGAAATCTCAATCATCTTCTTCAGAAGTTGTTTCGTAGTGAAGCGTCAATCTGAAATTGGCTGTGCCGCTTCTCCCGCTCTTTTTTGTTGAGTTAGGGATCAGCCCTTTTACTCTTAATCTTTACTATGAATAATCTTGATGTTGATTCAATTATTGTTCTTTACTATCCTCGCTATCGATTTCCATTTTTGGTCGTCTGTATTTGGAGTGTTGTGTTGGTTATGCTGTTACTGGCGTAAGTGTTGGGTTTGTGTGTTTTTTAATCTGTTTATAGAACTGGCTCTGACTGCTCCCCCCCGTTGCCTGATATACCTGATATACTGACTCCTCGTAACTCTTCGGGTTACATCGGTTTTGGCTTCGGTGCAATAGGATTTTAATGGGTTTTTAATGCGTTCTGGAACATTCGGTCCAGATTTAATGGGATTAAAATGAGGTGGATTAATGTTTATGGGTTGTTTGTTTGCGGATATTTGACAGGATTGTTTTATGATAGGTCTGCAGGTGGAGGAAATGTGCGAACCGTTGTTCCTAGTATTCAAGGTTTTCCCTCGTTTTCCAGTCTCTATCGCCTCTCTCTCTCTTCATATTTTACAAGTTGTAATCTGTTGCTTTATTTATTTGAATGTTGTATTAATTGGATGTTGCGGGCGTGGTTAATTCTAAAGAATACCAGCTCCTGATAAAATTTAAAAAAAGAATTCAATAAAAAGAATCTCATTTTCAAATAAATACTATGCTGTCTGACCGCACTTATCCCATAAGGAAGATTTTATTCTCAAAATATATACATACATGTCTTAGTGATAAAATACCTATTTCTCACTAAGCGCGAAGGGAAGTAAATACTTCATAAAACTTTTCACAGTAATATTTATAAATAAATTTGAATTTAAGTAAATTGTCCTATAATTACAATACAAAATAGATTGCAATTTTGTAAACGTTGTCACCAATTTTCATCATCGCAGTACAACGTCAATTTTTATCAGCATGAAAATTATAAAAACACGAAATACATTTCCTGTGATTTACATCACGCGTCCATACAATATCGCTATTGCGTAATGGTGGAAATGCAACTATCTCTACATTCAGTAACAGTACGACGACTAAATAAAAATATTCAACAGAGCGTGAAAGATTTATGAATACCATATGCGCGCCTCCTGTGACGTTACCGTCAGCTTTCCAAGTGTGAAACATGTTCGTACGTGCTTTCGCATAAAACACACATACACACACACACACACACACACAATTCAAAATACTAACACAAACATGCTAACGTGTACATAGGGAACGGGGGTGTATGAAACTGCACCCTGTCACTTGTACCGGCATCGTTGGTTGCAGATGCGGGAGATGTGATAACGTCTACCGATGCCATTGCACTCCCACCAGCTCTAAATGAATCGTTCACGCGTTGTTGCATAAAATACCGTTAAGTTGAACAGATAACGGTGCCATTCGTTTAATTATAAACTTGAAGGCCCGTTCACTTGTGCTTAATGATACTATTTGTTCTGTAGGCGGTCCTTAATGTTCGTCTAACGGTGGGTCCATATACATAATGAAAGGTAATGCATGTACGGCAATAGGCGGCGACCGACGTAGTGGTGTTAGTGGTGGCGTTAGGAAGATTGCGTTTATATCGTTGGTAGGGTAATGACTACGTAATAATGGTGTTCTCAAATCAGACTACATATCACTATAATATGTAGTAGATGTGTTATTGCATGGAGAATTTATTTTCCATATACAAACCATGTTTTTCGAATAAAACGTTTGGAATATGGATGTGTTAGTAATGTAAATGCGAGCTTTAATAGTAGTATAATACATGGCGTTAGGCCGCGACAAATGAGCGAACGACATACAATAACAGAAATTTACATTCCAGTAGTGGCACATAAGTAATCGCGTATCATCTGTAGATGCTTTCTCTATTTCATGCAATACCATTTAATATTAATTTTAAAGAAACTATGTAAATACAGGAAAAAAAAAGTGGATCACTAGACGCAAGAGGGACACAGTAGGTTAGGAAGATAATAGGAGGGGAAGATTTTATAGGATTCAAGGTGCCCTAAAGAACGAACTGTTTTCTCTCTCGGATATTTTGGATGACGCGCAATTAAGAAGGTGCTGGGGTGCATTACGATTACGTATCGAGTCGCATTATATAAAGATGTTTGGAAAAAAGAAAGAGACGGGATAAGACAGAAAACAAGGGGGAGAACCGAAGAACGAGAAACAATTATTGAAGTAAACAACATTAGCTAAATACGAATACGGAATAACTTTGTATGCTTATAATTGAAGTTACAAGACAATACATATTTTCGTTACACTTTTCCAAACTTTACCCTTACGTCTTTAAATGATAACAGGTTCATTTTCCTAATGCATATTTTCTATTTAAAATATTAAACATTCGAGCGTTATTTACAAGTTGTACAGTAAGAGCACATCTTTTTCCTCTAGGAGTAGAAATCTTAAGCTTCGTCGAATTTCGCGTTCATTCCCTCACTGAAAACGACGTTAGCTTTTCCTTCTTCTGTGTCTACAAAAATACGTTTATTTGTTGGGTGTCCTCTACTGGATCGAAATGGAAACAATTTTCTCGATGTATATTACATCGCGGATCTATACAGCGCACGTCTATTCGTCGACTTAGATGTCGTATTTCTTACTCGCTTCCTTTCACTCCGATATTGCTCCACCATTGTCGAGTTAACAGATGAAATTCTATTGACTGGCTACTTTTTGGTCGGATAATAAAGAATTATTTTGTTATATTTTCTTATCATGCTTCTAATATTGGATTGACGCAATCAATCCCGAAAGCCATTTTGATTTAGGGATTTCTTTTTGTTGATTTGTAATTATTTTTAGAAATGCGTGTTATTATCCATCGAAATTTTCGTATTGGTTAGAGGCTAGAGCCGTTTATATTTTTGATTGAATTCGCTGCACTCTTTTACTGAAATCAACGTATCGGTTCGGAACAAAAGGTATTGCAGTAAAATAACATTTGATACTGCTTTTAACTCCTATAAATATATTAAATAGATTTTACAATACCTCTGTAATGAAACGAGGTGAAACTATTTCAAATTTAATACTCATTCATTATATAATAATATCCTTGTTCAGAATATATTTTTTCAATGACTAAACTATTTTATTTTTTAAAATAAAAACTCAAGTTCGATAAAATAAGGTAAGATTCATTTTAGAGCATAGTATGCACATTATCAAATTTTAAATTTAATACTAGATCGACGTATATAACGCATTTTCTAAGCAGAATATAAAACAGTTTAATTTATGGCAAATTCGATAGAGCCTGTGGTCGATTAACTTAATCACTTAAGATTGATATATAGTCCATTTCCACATTAATTTTCGTAATCTGTATACGTGTTTCGACTAAGTTGTCATCATCAGTAGATAATTAGACAGTGTTGCATCGGGTAAACTACGGCAAAAGCCCGCACGAAACAAATTCAGTACACGCTCTGTACCGTCGAAAACCAAAACGCACACTGAATGTGCGTTTTGGGGGGTGTTTACCATAGTTTTCCGGGTGCAGCTAATGACGAAAATTAATGTGGAAAGGTGTTATATATCAACTTTCAGTGATTAAGTTATAAATTGTGGCAGTCAACATGGTTACAGACAAGTTTTTTTCTATAGAAAGTGCATGCACTGACTTCGTGTAATGTTTAAATTATTTACTCAATCAGAAATTGAAAGTATCTGCACTTTTCTTTGATCTTTTCAAAGAATTCGACTCTGTTGATCGCAATTTCTTTAATAAATAAACGGTGTAATCTGGATTTTATAAGAAACATTAATAATTGGCTATTATCATACCTTCCAATAGAAAAATCTAGATTAAGGTTAAGTACCTATGTACTTGCAAGATGCAGGTGTGCCACAAGGTTCAATATCGGAATTCTACTTTTTATACTTTTTATAAATAATCTTCCGAATTATATCTCTTGTGGAAAGATATTTTTATTTGCTGACGATTGTATCTGCCGCGAACACTGGTATATTGCGCAAGAATTTGGAAAAAATTCTCCATGACTTTCGTCGTTGGTGTTATAAAAACAAACTAAAATCATTAACACTGCCGCTTATTTTGCGATAGGATTTAAAATTTAATATCTTTTTAGATTTAAAGTCTCTTTGAACTGTTCACTATTTCCTTGCCTATTCCTTGTCAAATTAAAATATAATTGTATGAGCGCAATCTGTCGAAAGGAAAAGGGTCTTTATTACCCAGAAAAGAATACTGCAGGTAAACATCAGTCTTAGGCCAGCAGATACTTGTCGAATCCTTCGTGACAATGCATTACTTACTTTAACATACATGTACTTATAGAACAGGTGGGACAAAGGTAATGTCATAATTTTAATTGGCTGCCATTTTTGCAAATGGCGCCAAATGTCACTGTGCTTTGACATTTCTGACGTAGATATATAGAAAATTAGTTGTCGACAAGCCCTAGAGCGATACACACCTCAAGATCATGGGATTATTGTTACCGCTTATTTGAAAAATATTCACTCTGTTGTTTTAATGCAGCGTGAGTTTCGTCGTCGTGTTCCATGTGCTCAAACAATTAAGCATTTGGCTGAGCGTCTCGTGTAAACTGGGTCCACTACAGATGTCGCAAGAAGTGGCCGGCCTCGTATTGCTCGTTCGACCGAGAACATCGCTGCTGTTGCCGACGACGTCAGAGAGAATCCACAAACATCAACGAGACAACGATGCACACAATTAGGCATCAGCAGACGTTCGTTGCAACGAATTTTGGTGAAACCTTTGAAAATGTTGCCCCACAAAGTGCTAACTGTTCACGAATTGCTGCTTGCTGACCGTCGGACAAGGTTACTGCCATACTCTGTTAAATTTGGTGCAAGAAGAGGTTCGTTTCGTATCAAAAATCAGAATGAGCGACGAAAACCATTTTCACTCAAGTGGTTATGTTAACAAACAAAATTTGCATTTCTGGGGCACAGATAATCCAATTAAAATGCATGAAGCGCCATTGGATCCCCTCAAAGTGACCGTTTGGTGCGGCATTTACCGTGAAAAGTGATTGGCCCTTATTTTTTTGAAGACGCCGATGGCACCACCGTAACCGTAAATGGTGAGCGTTCATAACAAAATGGCAGCCAGTTCAAACTATGACATTACTTTTGCGCCACCTGTTATTTAGGTTGCTGCAGTAACTTTTTCTTGATGAAAAGAAACAACTTAGTTATTGCTGTGAACATGCTCATGGGTTAGAAAAGGTATCCTATGCGTATGGATGGTCGCTGGTAAAACATTGTTCTGGACACCATAAAAAACGTTAGCAATGCAAAAAAAAGCTTTTTATACGATGGAAGAATTCTTTCCGAACCATTAGCGACCGTCTTTTGTCTCTTACTTATACAGTTCTATATTCAACAATTTTTTCATCACATAAATTTTCGTTTTCAGACGCTGAAACATTTATATTTATTCAGCGGGACTCGTAAATTATCCAAGGATGATTAAAAACAGTCATTTCTGCATAATGTAGGAGCTTGTAGAATGTCATGTTATTTTGCCCCGTGTACACGTTTAGTAAAAATAGCGTTCCATTCCGAAAACAATGAGGTTCATAAACTTGTAGGATTTTCATTAACGTACTATGTGCTTGGCGACAGTACACGCACATGTAAATGGCAAATGTGTACCAAAAATATTATTATATATAAATATAACAAAGCCATGTCCGAGAGTTAATTATTTTTTTCATTATTGGAAAAGGATTCATTTAATCGAACCTCGTATATTATATTCTATTGGTAGTATGGCTAAAAGAATTTAATTCGTATAAAACAGGTTTGGTACTTTATTCAGTACCATTGTTTCGCATGAACTACAGAATTTGCCTCAATACTTGTGAAATATAAACAAGAGGAAAAAACGCAAAATCATTAAAATCAACGTTCAAACAAGTCCTATTACGTTCAAAATGAATAAAGGTTCTTTTTTACCTTATATGTCACAGAGAGCTTTCAATGAGCGGAAATAATGAATCTATTGTTCCCATATTTTTTTTTGATATTGAAAAAGAAGCGGGATTAAGCGAGCTATATATATCCACTGTCTGTGCAGGAATGGCGCTATGTGTGTACGTAGAAAGTATTAAATTCAACTTAGTTCATTTTTGCATCCCATAAATCTTCATTTTCAGACTTTGAAACATTTGATTACGCCCAGCGGGACTCGTAAATTATCCAGGGATGATTAAAAGGGGTCATTTTTGCATAATTTAGAAGCTTGTAGAATCTCACATTATTTTACGCCGTGTACACGTCCAGTAACAATGGCGTTCCATTCCGAAAACAATGAAGTTTCTAAATCATTTTCACGAAAACGTTTATTAAAATAAAGATTGGAGGAAAGGACTGTAATTAACTGGGAAATACAGGAGGCATATTTATAAAGATATTACTTTGCCATTGCCCAGGGTTTAATACAAGTTTCGCCTGACAATTTATAAGTGCTCTGTCCTTTTTTTAACACACAAAGAATTATTCTGAAACGCCACCTTCATCGCTGGTAAAAATTATTTGTCGAGCATATATTTGAAATTCGTAAGTAATAAAATGAAACTTCATATTACATATTATGATTACGATATTAAAAGTGCCTTATTTGACAGAAGGTGCATCTAAAAGTTAAAAATAGTACAGTTAAGTGAATTGTGGACCCAAAACCCAAAACTTTGTATGGGGCTAAAAAAAGCTCCGTTCAAGGTCACCAGCAATAGATACAGGTAGTAAATGATAAGTCTGTGATATTACCTTCCGGCTCAATCTACTTATCAACAAATTCACCTTTCGAATTCTACGCTTATCTCAACTCATGGAAAGCAATGGACATGGGCAACCAGCAGAACAGCTCATACATTCACACCTGTTCAAAGGTGTTCAAATCTATTCGAGAGCTCTGCAAAAGCTGTTAGAAAGCTGTTCGATTTTAAACGACTTTGAATAGGTCTGAACAGCCAAATTATTCGACTACCGTCTGTCCGTCTTCGACCATGCGTCCACTTCATCCTCAAGCTGGATAATTTCTAAAGGCGAAAATGTTTGATTGATAGGTAGGCTGGACTAATCATTAATATTATAAACGTATCGATTGTAGTACATATTGCGGATGACCTTCAACGGTGCTTTTGAACTCTCTATGTTATTTCTTAGTGGTCTTTAATACAGAATTCTCTTGGAAATATCACAGTTATATTTCAACTTGACAGATGAACAACCGTGTATAAATATTTTAAGAGCATTCGCAGATATCTTTATCAATTATACAAAGTTATTCTAAAAGAATGAATCAATTCTAGCAGGCAATGTTTCGGTTTTCAATGACTATCACAGAATGATTCATTGATTATTTGAAAGAGGTAATTTCTATGTTTCGAATAGGGTATTATGAGTACGCTGGTCTCTTAGTTTGGACAAACTCGAAATGCAACAAATTTTTTGAAGACAAATCGACATTACGCCAGCCTCTCTAAAGAATATATAGTATGTCGGAGGTATCGACAGTTTACAGAGAGTGGATGTTTGTGCCAGTTGATATTACATCACCTTCTCCGACAAAACATACCACGGAGATAACGGCAGTTTACTGCGAGCGTGTGTTCTTGTAAAGGAAAAAGTCCAGATCGACCGTAAATATTTAGAATATAATTAGAGAGAATTCGTGATATTTTTGAGCGAAATCTAAGAGAATTTAGATCAATTCACTTTTCAAAAAGATGGAATACGCCCCCCTTGGTAGTTGATGCTTTGAGTTTTTTTAAAATGAAGAAGTGCCCTAGCAATGTATTGGTCGGAAGATGGTCTAAAAATTTCTTGGCCTAAAAGATCCTCAGACTTCAATATATCTGATTTTTTACGGGCATGTGCAAAAGATCTTCCCACATTACCCAGCAACCTAAAGAATTTAAATATCGAATAACGACAGTGCCCTAGCGATGGATTGGTCGAAGATGGTCCAAACTTAACCGCACAAGCTCATAGAAAGAATGTGTGTAACTATGGTCATGACTGGAGTAGAATAAACAGAATAATAGACGGGCATTCTACGTGAGAAGAGGATTAATATTTGAACTTCTAATTGCATTTAAATATTAATAAAGTAGAATTAATATTGAATGTGAAGCAATGGAAAGTTACTGAGATTATTCCAAGAAAAGGCGTTTGTTTTAGGTACTTGGCTTCTTGGAAAAAGACATGAGTTAGTTTTACAACAGCTTGACCGTGCGTGAAGAAAATAAAAAGACTTCGCATCTGAATATACGATAAAGAGTGTCTAAATAGTAATTTATGCATTCAGAACGAATTGTATTTAAATTAAAATTTTAATATAATTATCTCTGCGAAACGTAATACTTGCTTATTCTTCCAACTTCAAAGGACTTCATATTCATTCTGTTGCTAAAGAAGAATTCAGTACCACTATAACAAAAACATACTATTTCGAAAAAAATGCTGCGAAAGCTTCTATTTATGAAAAATCTGTCCGTATTCCAAACAATTAGCTAAAAAATCTACCCTATATAAATTCACTACAGAAAGAGGGGATTGTATTTTGAGTCACTTTTACGTTCACCAAAGCTCAGCCTTTCATTGTACCGCCACGAAAGATGTATTAAATCAGGGCGGCTGAGATTTCAGCTCGCTATCTATCTCCGAATTTATAATTCCGAATGTAAATGTGAACGTCTCTTGATTTCATCCCCTCCTATAAATTCTCATGTAGCGCGAAAGGTTAATTTACTGGTGCCAAGATTACTGAAACGTAAACTGTTTCTCAAATGGAAATGAGAATAAATACATTATTAATTAGAATCGAGCTAAGTAATTTAATTAATTATTGTTTATGTTCCGAATATAAAATATGTCCCGCTTCTTTCCCCTTTTAATTACAAGTTAATAATAAATATAAATAAGATCAAGAAATGATTTTCTCTTTGAGTAATCTTAGGGATGATCCGCATTAGTAATCCCATTCCTACCAGATAAATGGGAGGAACTTCTTTGGTAGGAAATCAGTAAATTTTATAATCGTACAAACGAAGACAAGTATTAGTAGTAATGTATGAGAATATTATTCCGAAAGTTTAAATAGAGATAACCAGCAAGGGATGCTACGATGTAATCCTTCAAAGAAACATAATAGACATTCAAATTATTTTAATTACTGAAGGTTGATATATAACCCTTTGTCACATTAATTTTCGTATTCTGTATACGTATTTCGACAACTAAGTTGTCATCATCAGCAGATAATTAAACAGTGTCTCACCTGGAAAATTGCGGTTTCAGCGACTAAGGTAATCAACCACAGGCTCCATCAAAATTACATTCAAATTATTACAAGGAAGTCTACAAATGCGAGCATATTTCCTTATTCTTTTCACGTTCTTAAAATAATAATAAAAATACTTAATTTACACCTTTTTAAAATTTCGCAAGCTTTCAATGTCTGAACGGTTAACAGTCGAAAGGCCTCTTTGATTTTGTTGGGTGCTATTGTTCGAAGCTTTATTGAAACTACCTTTAGGACCTCCAATTATACCAGTTATTTTTAAACTGTGGACCGCGCCACCTAGGGGAGGTATTAACACTAAATAGAGGTCGGACGCATGTTAAAAAGTAAGCACAATTAATTTTTTTGGAAAATTGTTCAATATCCTGTAAGAAAATCAAGCAAGTTTAGTAATTATCAGTGACTTTCTTGGCACTGTATGGCAAAAGTGACTACGACTACAACCATTTCTTTGGAAACCAAAGCGTTTCTGTCAATAATGCAATGTGTCCAGACACACTGTGAAGAAGATTGTTTCACAAGTGCTTGCACACTTCATAGTCTTCCAGAAATTATACCAGTACCATTGGTGCATATTCCGACCCAATTTTTTCATTCAATGTTTACTTCTTTTACAAAGTTATTAATATATTGGATAATGTACATTCTGTTGCTTTGAGTCCTACTGACTTGTAGAAAAATAGTTCTTTTACTGCTGATATATCATCACTAAGTCACATAGGCAATTAAATAAACATCTTTATTGCTACATGTTGCCTCATAAAACTGAATTGAAAACAATTTGTCACGCAACTTTCCGAAAAGCTGATATTCTATATCTTAAGTTATCAGCAATTCGACGAGCATTGGTGTCATTTGTAGAGGCATGGATAGCAATTGTTCGGCAAAATTATCTTCAACATCAAAATTATCATTTTAGCCGCTTTATACATCGTATATGATATTCAAAAATTTCTTTCTTCTGCACGGGATTCGAATCCACGATCTCATTCTCTCCGGGAACGTGCCCTAACATTAGATTCTCCATCGAGCACAAATCCGGAGAAAATAAGATCATGGGCTCGCACGGAGAGCAGAAATTTTTTCAAAAACAACTGCATTATATACACGATGCATAAAGCGGTTAAAATTTCAATTTTTCAGTTTAACATCGAAAAGTGTATAATTATATGCAATCTCCAATATAGTTACTACAATCTCAATCGCAGCTGGACGAATTAATTCTTCACCAATGGTGTGAGGCTTTTTCGTATGTATATTTTGTATGAAACTTTATGAGAGACAAGTAAAACTTTTCGATTCGCAAACAAATTTTTTTTAAAAAATGATTTTCGCTTTTCACATGATTTCAATTTTAAATGGAAAAATTTACGGGATTTGTTGTTGATGTACTCACTATGTAGCGTGTCCAAATGTCCTTAAAGTCTATTAGGTTTCTTATTGTTTGTTGCTAATTTTTTTTGCCAAATGATACATAGGGACCTCTTTTTTTCATTTATTTAAATGTTGGTAAGCCAAAATTCAAGTACTTTTGAGGACATTTTATTGACTTTATCTTCGGAAAAACGCTCGCCAGTGTATTGGCTGATGCTTAATTATCGTCTAATTAATACTAGAATATTTACTAGCAATAACAGAAAAAGAAGCAATTACAAATATACATAGTATGTTACATACGCAATGCTAAAAAGATTAAATTTCTGTATACATATTAATATATACATATATAATATATTAAAAATTAATATAGAAACAATTATTAAATTAAATTAAACAAAGTACTAACAATTTAAAAAAAATATACATTCGAGGAAGTGATTGCAGTGCGTCCAAGCCGCGGTAATCTATAGAATTTTCCAGCTCTTAAATCGTTCTACGCCCTTTGTTGCGGCAACAATATATTTTGTTTCGCTTCTTCCTCGCTTACATCCACTTGAAAATTGATCACTCATTCCGTATAAATCTACTGCTACTCGAATATCTACAATTGCAATCAAGTAGTAAATTACAGCATACACAATCGAGAATCGACTAGCCTGAAACTAGTTGGAGTTGAACGTGGTGTAACATATATGTATGCATATACTACATTCCTAAATGATAGAGGCAGATCGTAACTTCTTAGGAAGACGCAAGAATTTCAGATATGTTGGAAATAAGACAGAGAGCGATAAAGACACTGATTTTGATCTTATCAATGCAGAAGTTCAGTGTTTCCAAATGTCAATAAATTTACCCTTTTGTGGAAATATAACTATGAGTATCGTGGTGTGGCCGTCAAACCACATTCAAATATTCAAATATAAAGGTTACAAGCCGACTTCAATAGAAAACTGTTGTATGAGGCGAGAGAGTGGCGTTGAGAATCGTCATTGACAATTGGATCGTAAATACCAACAGGTTATAAAACGCTAAATTACTAATTGTATTAAATACTATAAATTTCTTTACACCAATACATTTATTTAACCATGTTGAATTTAATGAATTATAGCTGAAAAGTTTTAATCAAAACCTTTACTTATTGAGTATTGTGCATAACTGAACGCTAGTCCTAATTGATTCAAGAGAACACCTCTCAGTCCTCAAATATTTATAAAAGCTTTCACAAAAAGAATTCCAAATTTAAAGCTATTACCCTCTATGAAAATACTCATACTCATATATACTTTTTCGACAAGGATGATGGGTAAGTGAAAGCTCGAAGAACATATTAAGTATCCCTTAAAAAACATGGCAGTTATCACAGAGACTATTCGCTTCGACTCAGAATTATCTTACGAGTAAAAATATTTACAACTAACAAAATTTACTTCAATACTGTAATGAAATCGTCTTTATTACGCACATTCTCCTAAAAAAAAGACACGTATAACACAGAACAGTTCGTAATTATCCTATTTCGTCAATTATCACACGCATTACCATGATTTATTTATTTGTTTTACCTATTCTACAGTGTTTTCGGGTGATTGACTCGGTTTGTCATTGTTATCGTAATAACTGTTTGATGTAATTGCATACTAACGGTGCAACAATGTTCAATGTAGTACAAGCGGCCATAAATGTATGTACGCTTTCCAAGTGACTGGCTCACTATTGCACGGTTTATTTTAATTACACAATTTCCAGCGCATTTTGCAAAACAATGATTTATGCCCAAATAAAAACATATACACTGGATGTAGTTTTAACAAACAATGGTTTAGAAGGGGTTTTTTTATATTACAATTTTGTGCCAAATTTATATTGCTTCCACTTATGATATACGAGGTGAGGGACAAAATCTTTTTTCAAAGGCGAATAATACATGAAATATTATTAATAAACAATATTAATCTTCTGCTGATGAAAAAACATACGCAACTTGATGATGTTTTAAATAACTTTGTTATGCCCCGCTATACAGTAGACCCTAACGAAGATCGCAGCACCACAAGCCCGTATTGCTTGTCTTAATAAAAATAAACCTTAAAGCTTACACTTTGCTACTCTTAGGGAGAAACTAGTCAGTGAAACCGGGAGTATGGGAGTTCCTGTACAAAAATTCTAAAGAGCGCCACAATATTTAATCGCTAGAAGTATTTCTGATAATGCTGAAGCACATGGATCCTACAATACGAACCAATAACAAAATAACAAAAAGTTGGACAATATAAGAATAATATGCTAAAGTTGAAATGAGAAGGAAGCTCGTAAACATTTGTTAACGATCAACTCATTTATTAACAAGAATGGCAGTCTAGTGAATAGTATTCCAGGATTAAACAGTCAATCCTGGCATATAAGATATTAAAGTTAATAATAAAATTTTACTAACAAATAATCAATATAAAAGGGAATTTGGTAATTAAGATAGCAAAGTTGCTTACAAAATTTTCAGCTAGTACTTATGTTTGAAAGAGTAATACGGAAATCTCCGTTATTTGTGTAAGTACCAGACAATTATTAATATTAAATGAATGTTATTGGTATTTCACATCTAAAGTTATTATATATATATATATATATATTTACTAGCAAAATAATTAGAGACAAAATAGATTTATTCTAGTAAGTAAATCCCCAATAACATTAAGTTAATTTGTATACAAAGGATCCTTTGATAATAACTTCTTAATCGATAAACAATGTCTCTTAGTATTCGAGTCGCCAATGACGATTAAAATAAAACAACTGCACTTAATAATCCTACCTTAGCTATTGTGGAAGCTTGTAAAAAGAATCGTCCATACGAGAGTAGTACAAGATGGAGTCAGTGGTTTTCGACAAGGATTTTCCACAAATAAATTAATTCAATTTGGGACGTAGACTTCCGCGGTCGTGGTCCATACTATCAGTTTCAGTACGACAGACAGTAGCAGTAGTTGAGCCCTGAAGATGTCCCATACGAGTGGGTACGAAACGTCGGCAGTTATATCAGTGACGCGGTTCCAGCCCGGAAGCCAGTAGCAGATAAACTAATTCAACTTTGATGAAATTAAATTTAGCTACAGCGAGATACAACCGTCGAGAGAATAAACGTTTTCCCCACATTTACCTGAATTAACACAATAAAGAAAGATCGCTAAAGCGCCTGAAGACACTAAGACAACTTGTTCGGCAGTGTGTTCTCCAATGTTCCTTTAACTAAAAAGAAAAACAGAAAAGACCACACGATAAAATTTCGTATTTACGATCTTATATATTCCTTGTTAAAAGACCATTAATTTGTGAAATTCGGTGGAAAGGTAGTACGGATTCTTAGATGAGCATCAGCGACATGGAATCTCTAACTAACATATAATTAAAGGAAATAGCAACGACGAAGGGAACCATCGTTACCTTAAACTTGTAAGAAACCAGACTTACGGTTTTACTAACGAGATAGTACTAATTATATTGTAAAGAAAAGATGACTTAGATCAATTTCAATAAATTAATTACAAAACAAAGGGCCGCTGGCGTTAGAAGCTCGACAACAGGACTGTAACGGATCAAATTAAATCATATGAAAAACGCGCTATTAGAAATTCTGATGAAGGTTCACAATATTTTGGACGGGGGTCAAAATAAGCATGTAACAACGTATTTTTAAAATATCTTATGTACTGATGCAAACCATTCCCAATTGCCTTTCTGCACATTCCAAAATGTCCACCGGAATTGAATCTGTTTCCTGCTGAATATAATGCTTCAATTAAAGTAAGTTTGTGGGAAGATGTTTAAAAGCGTCTACATTAATAGTATTTAAATTAAAGGTATCCTCAAAAAAAATCACAGAGCGTTAGATGAGATATGTGCCGTCTATGGGATGTTACCTTGAATTTAGAGAACATTGTTCTCAAAACTATCATTGAAGCTATCACACCTGTGGGGGGTCATGGCACTATTCTCTTGGGACCATACATCTCCCAGATCAGCGTTTCTCAACCTTGTATTATTTGCGACCAAGTTTTCAACCTCAATTTTCATGAGGGGCGCTATCAAAATACATACAGCGATCCGCTCTATTGATAAAATCAGAATCAGGGTCTCTTAATCGCTCTTTGTGTTGCGTCCACCATATCTGAAGCTCTTGCGGCTTCCTAAAATGTTCCGATTTGTCTAGAATATTCTGAGAAGTCTGTCGTGATCGCGACGCATGCCTATATATAGTATATAAATACTGTACCTCGTTTAACTCTAGCCAGTTTAAGGTGAATCGATTCCCGATTATGTATATAGTAGCTTACGTGTTGCTTGCAATTGTGGTTGTTCGCGAAGCAGTATTTTTAAACAGAATCATGGAAATTATCAAATGGGCGTAAACGATAAGCAATAAGTACACAGACAAGCGTTGCTTCGAAGCCAAAATCAAGAAAATGTTCTCAAGAACACTTGCATTTTGGATTTGCGCTCATTGAAGTTAATAAAGAAGACCCCTGTGCATCATTTACTCATAAATTATGAGAGCATACAGCGCGAAACCTAATAAATTTAAAAGACAGTTGAAACGATTTATAGTTAGTATGTTAATAAATCTAAAAAGTTCTTCAAATTGAAATTAAAGCCAAGTGAAGAGCAATGTACTTGAGTTTCGTGTAATGATGTAAAAAAAGTCACACTATTGGCTAGAAACTACTTCTGACAGGTCCTATCCAGATTGTAGAAACTATGTTTGAAGGTAATTTTGGCAAACAATTGCAGTCCAGACCTCTATCAAATGATACTGTTGCCCTCATGATATAGATAAGGATGTAGAGCATACATTTTTCAGGAAGCTGCGACACAAATTGTTTTGAGTTCAAATTGATAAAACAATACATAACAGTATAGATGTTCATTTAAATTCAAATCGAATTTGTGATGGTATGTCAGCAGTAAGGAACTACTTTTCTATAAGCTCATAGAACTCAGAAGCAATATGATTTGCATTATTTAAAATATTAAATGATTTTGCAAACGAAATGAACATAGATTGGCAATATTGCACCGTTGCCTTGAAGACTACAAATTTGCAAGCAATTGTGAAGCCAAAATTTTCATGTAGTATATTTAGTGCTACTGTTTTATAGCGAGGCAAGATGATTGCTACATAGGTTTTTTCAACGTGTCTATGAATTAAGAGACGAAATCGCGACGTCTCTAGAAGAAGAAAAAGACAGACTGGAAGCCTAGAAATTTCGCGATGATTTATTTGTGACAAGATTGAGCTACTTGGTTGATATATTCGAGAAATTAAATACTTTGAATCCTCAACGCCAAGGAGCACACGCACACACCTTGGATATAAATAATAAAGTTAATGCTTTTCGTAGAAAATTTACACTTCGTGGAGGAGCGTTATCAGGTTTTCTGGAATACCCATATGATATCTGACTATTACTAGTTCCCGATGAATCATTTTGTTAAGTGTACACATGAGAGAAAAGTTTAAAAACGGAGTTTTTGTAGTAGGTACTGTGCGAACTGTTATCTATGGAGACTGATCGTCGCATTATTGAAAAAGAAATTAATAGACACTACGCAGTTACAGAGTTTTAATTAATTAAATCATCACCATTATAGTTTGATTTCAATGTCGTCGATAAAACCAGGAGAATGAACTAAAAATAATGGATGTGGTACTGGGGAACGGTGCCTGAACTTAATTCGTACCAGGGAAATTAATGATAAGAAGAGCTGTATGAGAAGAGACAGAGGGAAATTTAAAATTATCGCCGTCCTCGTCGACTGCGGCCCAAAAATACCCTTCGAAGGGCGCACCTAAAGACAAATGAGCATTATCCAAATATAATGGTAGCATTAATATTTATAAAATATCAAATAACGGGGGTGATTTTGTGCGTGTGTGGTGTGAAATGCTCCTGTTTAATGAAGGTTCGGAATGGGGAAATGGCGATGGGAGAAGAAAATAGGAGGATATAAAATAGGACCGGAAAGGTACGCTGAGACATTATTTAGTAGTAATTAATTTTTAATGGGGCAAATTGGCGCGAGCGATAAAGTTAAATAAATTGCAGAATATTGGAGAGGGGTTATGTTATACATCAACTGCGAAATTAAGTATTCAAATTCAATAATTTTAGATACATATTTAATAAACTTTTCTTCTCGTTCATTACGAAACTCGGTCTTAATTTTAATGTACGTTTCTGACGTAATAATTTCGTATAGAATTGTGAATTCGTTAGATGGAAGTCTTGATAAACAAGTCAATATTTAAATACGAAATAAGTTTACACACGTTTCATAGTTATTAGATAGAAAAAGGAACAACGAGCTTATTTTTTAAATATAAATATAAATTTGAGACGTCATCCAACACAAAAAAAGAATAGTACAAATAGGATAAAGTGTGGGTTGCTGTCCCTCTCGAACCTATCTATTTTCGCGTTTGGCAATTCCACCCGGCCTTAAGCTATTCAGAGTTGGAAACGAAAAAAATTAATAAAAGTATCCCCACACTAATACTGAAGACGGATCGATGTTCGGCAAAACAAGCAATAAACAAATTTCCAGATGGTATATATATATATATATATATATATATATATATCGGTTTGTTTGATACGTGGTATATAAATTATCGATATCCATTTGATCGCGGTATGGACAATAAGGCTTTACATTGCTTGTGTCTAATCGAGGTTTTGTTTCTTCCTTTACGTTACGTATAGGATACAATTTAAACTGTAAAATTGTAATACAAAGTTAAGGATCGAATTTACTAATGCAGTATGAGAACTACTTTACTAACTTGAATTAATTAACAACTTCAATTTACGAGATTGATCTAGAAACTAAATTACTTAATTAATAATGACTGGAATTTTCTAGATTGAAATGTCACTAGAAAATATTCCTTTAAATACTTGACATAGACCTACAAATAAAACCACCTTAATAGGACAGATAAAGAAACACGACGGAATTTAACTTTCGTAAATAAGTTATTGTGAAAAAAAATTCTTAGTCGCCATGGTTTACCCTTTTGTTCGCAAGGAAAATATAAATTACTCGTGCTCGTGAATATATAATAATGATGCAATGTAATGTGCAATTCCACCGAAAGATATTATAATCCGTGTTAGAAAGATTCAATTTGTTTCCCTTAATTAGAAGAGGAATAATTACCAGCACTGAAACGGGAATGCCTCTGCACCCTTTCACAATGCAGGTGAAAGTGAGTGTCGTGTGTGTTCAGATATTTTTCAAACGTTCCGGCGTATAAATAAAGACGTACGAAACGTATTGCGAATATGTATTAAATTTTGCATACGTGATACGGACATAAACACGACCTATTTAATAAAGGTGTGAGAACATAACAAACTCTCGAGTTGACTATGAAATGAGAAAAAAGTAACAGGTGTCTATTAATGATTGAGGTTAAGGTTATGTCAAATCCAAAAAATTCCTTTGCTCAATATTTGAGTCTAAGAATTATATTGTCATTATGTCTAACCTCTTTTGACATAGTATCTGTCTTCTGTTAGCTTTCATTATAATTTTTCCACCCTCTCCTCATTTCTCTATCAATTTTTCCACTATATTCACAATCAGTTATTTTCGTAGCCCTTCAAATAAGTTTTTCAAATTAGTGTAACATTATGTTCCAGGTTGTAATCGCTAGATTAATTCTATGGAATCATATATGTAGTTGCGTTTCCCGTATGTAGCAATTCTTTAATCATGTTTTTGAATTATTTTACTTATTATATTTATATACTTAATTTAAATGCGACTCGGTCTACACATGAACATTATTAATATTATAGAAATCTTTTTGTTTATTAATATCGGTGTCATAAATAGAGATGCGTATTTTTCCGGAATGCAGGGATGAGTTGTAGGGATATCTGCCCGATGCGAATAGCAACAGTGGAAGTAATTATACTTGAGCTATACTACTATATGAATGTCCATTTCCCAAATCGATAAATGTTACTTTAACAATTTCGTAGACTGTTATTACACCGTTAACTTTAATTTGATCAATTAAAGTTTGATTTTTTAGAACAAGCAAACGACAGATTGGGTCAAAATTATGAAATCTAATATCTTATTTGCTTTGCTAACTATATAGTTTACGTGATCGTCAAATATAAGTTTACTATCCAAAGATCCTTATCTGACGGTTTTTTTAGTTATAACCGTATCTAATAAGTTGTAATTGAATGACATGGTGAAAACGTTCCTTGTAAATGATATGTACTGACACTTGGAGAAATTCGATTAAAGATTTTTGCAATTACAATATGGGTCGAAGCTACCCAAGTCATTTAGAAAGCGATGGCAATATATTAAGGAACATATTTAGCAAAATAACTTCACATTGTCAGCATATGTCAGAAAGTTACGAAACTTAGAATCACTAGTAATGTCGTTTGTGTAAATATTGAACAATAGAGGTTCCAGATGAGAACCTTGTAGAACTTTAAATTGTATGTTTACTCTAGATGAAAAAATCCATTTATCTTAACTATCTGTGACATGTTAAATGTATAGAAGATAAGCCAATGAAGCAGGTCACCATACACCTCACTCTCAATAAGCTAAACAAGTAGTAAATGATGATCTATTGTATATTATCGAAGACCTTGCTAAGGTCAGTATACACAACGTCAACCTGAATGTACTGATCCATAGCACCATGACTAGACTAAAACCAAAATAAAATTTTATACTCAAACGACCCTAAGACCTTGACCAATGTGGACAAGACAGACACAGGCCTGTAATTTTCAACCTGGTTAATTGAACCAGTTTTAAAAATTGCGTTCTCCCACTTCTGTGGAAATATGCCTTCAGTGATGGATATACTTACTACAACGTAAAGAGGAGAATTTAACGTATAACCACATCTTATCTGAAATACAGGCGATATCCCACCAGGCCGTTAACCCTTATTTATTTTTAAATCTGGAAAAATATCAGAAACCACGGCCTCCGAAAAAGTTGCAATAAAAAGGATACTCCTCGACTCAGTCTGAATATCGTTAACGGGAGCGAATTGCACTAAAATTAGACGAAAAATATTCAGAATACAATTCATACATTGAATATCCATCTGTTGCAACTTAGTTGTTAATTGATTCTATTCGGTATAGACAGTATTGTTGTTTTATTCCAAGCAAAGCTACAGTCCCTTCGTGTCAATACTAATGTCTTTTTCTATGGAAGATAAGTAATTTTGAATATATTTTTGAATTTAACATTTTCGAACGAGTGCGAAGCAAACCGAATGTAAAATAATGCATGTTGTTTTCGTATTGTTTCAACCTGATGCGATGTTTTTTTTCCTTAAGTGTTCTGATTTCCGAAAAAGGAAACCAGATTGAATATAAACTGACACACTTTCAGTCGTATGGGAATTTAGCTATCTATTACCGAAAACAAAATAGTATAAATTTTATTGACAGCCACATCTATACTAGTAATAAAATTCATTTTGTCAGTTCACCTTATTTAATTCTACATCAGTGAGATCAAAATTAGCATTGGAAAAGTAAATAAACCCTAATTCCACTATAACGCAAGTCCTTCAACCGATTATATTCAACATAATCTTCAAAAGTCTGATAACTTTTATTCCCTACGGTATTATAAGACAAGTATACAACTTTATAATGGATTAATTATAAATTCAAGCAAAATAATATTTATTTATATTTTTTTAATTAATTTTGATATCTGTAATAAGTTTAAATACAATATATTTATTGATATTTAAAATTTTGTATGGGACATATTGTCCTAAAGTTATTTTCGTATTTCGTCATGCTGTATTCAACATTTTGTCCAACGAAAAACATTCGTCTGTTTCAAAATGTGATGAGACACTTGTCCTACATCATCTCATCGTTTTCAGGGGCTTCGAGGACTGTCATGCGGTCTTTCGGAGAAAAGCTACACTTGTATACAGGAATGAGGGACTAATTTCTAACGAGTACATCATCAATCATGATTCATTCTTGTCAGTTCAACCGTCTCCAAAACGTTACCTCCACTTATGAATGGGCCATCGTAATACCCTTGCTCCCTGAAATTTCGCCAACAAGGGGCGCGCCTTTTCCGTTAAAAAAAGGAGGAAACATTACTTCGATGAAAAAACTTTCTATATTGATTGATGTCTTAAAAATTCATAAATAATTTTTTTATAGAACAAAATAAAATTACTAAGAATAAACGCCATGTTATGAAAATATTACAGAAAATCTAATTTGCGTGAGCATTAAATCAATACTTGATAGCCACATATATATGTACTTGAATGAATATACATTTCGTTTAAATAATAACCGTTTTCATATCCATTACCAAACAAAGCATTGATTATGGTTCCGTTCAATCTAGAACTCATTAGGTTAATTTGACTTTATCGGCAGTTCTGTATAGCTAGTAAGTATTACATATTTTTCGTAACGCAAAGTAGTAAATGGGGAATATATGTCTACTTCTCAGGCTCCATCAAAATTACCAACCAGATTATTGTTCTGTTGTAAGGTACCCGTTTTATTTTAAATATATGGACATAGTTGGGAATGTTCAAAAGAAATCTATCGTTTATATTTTCGCGAATATGCAATTATCTATCTCACAATTGAATGTGTGATGACCTTTCGACGAACTTTAAGTATTTATCTTTGCGACGTCGTAGGACAATATCCTAAATTTTATTTGTTTATAAAATTCTAAATAACCATATTTGTGACTGAAGCTTGTTAGCCCAATTTTCATTGCCGGTTATGAAACTTAATCGCGTTTCAGTAAAACTTCCTATCTGCTTTTTATCATGTTATAGTTGAGTATACTAAGTATGTTTCTATTATATCTTATAATGGTGTGTACTTAGTTATTTGCATGTATTCGTATTAAGGCTGTAGAAACGAGTGCTTTTGCAGTAGCATACGGCCCAGTTGCTATCCATATTAAGAATAATAAATGTAATTACTTACTATTTCAGTTTATTTTTGTATCGTTGATGTAGAGTGACGCAAAAATTCGCTGTGGTATTGTGTCATTAGTATGCCTTCTAGTGCTAACTCAGTCATACTCCTACGACGAGGTGAAAATATGTTGATGTATTTGGAAAGGGAACGTTCTGCCTCTAATAATGTAATGTTCGCGATTTTAAAAGGGACGTTCGCACCACATTCGTACTATTGGTTTTCAGTTAAACTCTTGTCTATACGCGCTATGGTTTGAAAATCAGAATTCTTCTTTATAATCGCACACAATTTATCGGTTGTTAATCTTCCTATACTATCTATTGCATGGAGCAAACAAGTTACATGAAGCGATTGATGATAAGATTGTTTTAGTAACTTTCCAACTTTAACCATATTCGAACCCCAACATTACACGTTGGGTTGCCGATATATTGAACTTCCTAGAGGTATGTTTTATAGTTCCTACTATCCTTTCCGTGTCTAACTTCTTTAATATTCTACTGCGTAAAAGAAGAACCAAGGAAATCTCACCGCTTTTTAAAATATGCACACATTTAAAATACCATTCTTTCAAGCACTCGTTGTTTCGTCTACCGTCAGCCATTTTTTTGGATCTTTTAAGTCTACTTTTATTTGATCCGTTATTAATTATACTGTAATTGGCCTCTCCATTCCGGAACGTACTTCCCCCAACATATTCCAGTTCCAGCCCGGAAGCCCATAAGAAGATAGTATGGGCCATGACCGCGAAAGTCTACGTACCAGGTTCCCCCAACAGTTTCGAAATTCTTCATTGTCTACAGTATTTTGTGAAATGTTGCACACATTTAACATAAAAATAAAGTCATATAAAAATTTATAATATGGTACATCACGGTGCGCATTTAATTAGTGTTGTTGCTATTAACAATACATTTAATAGTGCCAGTATATTTTAATGTCGAAAATCGGTTAAGAAATCTATTAACACTCGTCGCACATAACAAAGAACGTTGTCAATTCAACATCATCAATCCAATCCGGCATTTGTACACATACTATACACATATGAATCTCGACTTCTGGTATATTTAACCGCATTCGAAATATATTATCGCCGTCGATGAGTACGCACTCGTTTCTGCAGGCTTAATTCGTAACCCTCGTTGTAAAGTTTATTTTGAATACGTTAATCATATATCGCATTAACTATTTTCATATTCGAGTTTCATTGTAAATAGTGCATTTAGTTCATGTGTTATTTTTTACTAGCTTCAACAGGGCCTTTGTTTTTTGCCATGGGAAGCAAATCTCATCGCGTTGTCTTTTCAAGCGTCTGTCTGTTTTACGTCGTATCTATATCAAATCCTGCGTCCATCTCACTCTCGCACTGACATGCGCTGTGCAGATGCATATGGGGAATCCTCGTCGTGCTTGTGGATTAAATAGGCGCGTGACTTATGAACAATCTAGAATATTAACTTACTGATATTATGCTTTGAACGTCCGTGTAGATTGGTTGTGCTTTACTCCACCTCGATTTTTAGTAAACATCTCCATAGATGGATATATAGTTGGAAAGTCCTAGTGGTAATTGTTTGATAGCGAATTTAACCTCCACTGTGGGGAAAATTTACACCATTTAAGCCCGTAAAATACTTTTCATTAGACAAGCTTGCACTCAATCGTGTAGCGAACCGTTGTGAATCACATGTATATATATATATACATGTGATTCACATATATATACATATATATATATATATATATATATATATATATATATACATATATATATATAGGGGGAAACGAGATTTATTGATTTATATAATACTTATATATCATTTAAGCATCATATCTATATATGTATATCTATTAAAATGTTGTCAACATAATGCGAAAGTTTGTTTTTTTCTTCACTCAATATACGCTACATTATTGCGTCCGTCTTGTTTTTTTTTTGCTTATCAATTAATTAAGAACCCTCTACGCTGAACAAATGTAACAACTAGTACACGTCATTATTCTCGATCTTCAATTTTGTCTTTGTGTAATAGTGTAAATATCTAGTGTATTGATATGTATATTTAATATTCCGTTAGACATGTTAAATTCAATTTTAGTTTGTAAATTAGAAAATCCTTTTTCTTCCTTGATTTCTTGATCTATTTTTCTTCAATTGCAGGTAGTGGTAAAATAGATTATCTTATAATTAAATTTACCTTTCAGTTCCTTATTTTTTGGTATACATCATTATTATTATTATTTTATATTTACCTTTTATATTAGCATCCTGTAATTGGCTTAGGCTGTTGGATAATAAATTATTATTATTATTATTTATATTGCTACTATTGATTATAACATTTTCAAGGAAAGGAGAAATTATTGTTTTTATTTTTGCACATCTCCAGGACATTTTTAAACAAAAGATAAAAATTTATCATAATTTTAGAAAATAAAGATGTAAATAAGTCGCCTTGGGTGACGTCTATATTACACCAGCATTCTCTGCTCAAGCACACATGACAAATAGTATTATATATCTAAAACGGAGAAAATCCCTGATATAAGGTAATGGTATATGATAAAATCATTCCAATATTCTCATATATTGCACGACCGATGTGACGGGGCGAAACAAAAAATCCACTCTTCCGCAAAATATCATTTTCTCATGTTTCCCACGCAAAATGCGAAAAGTAATACAGGCAAGATATTTTATCCTACCGGAAGTTTCTCGGGGAAGTTTTGTTCAGATCGGTTGTACCGGGCAAATATATTATTTAAGTGCCTTGTGCGGCGTTTGCATTAGACCTGACACGGTGTTATCTGTCCATTTTACCCTTCGATTCATTTTTACATTTTAATGTTCAATTTCGCATATGATTGGGTAATTTGTTCGTATTTTTTCATACACCATTAATTGTTACGATGCTTACATATTCAATTGTTGACTAATTTTTATAGTTTTGCAGTTTCAATTGTTCATTTTTTTTAATAAGTATTTTATTTTAATTTAATTCAGTACAGCCCTGTGTATTATACTGTTTTCAATTTAGGAGTTTATCATTACGTAGATAAATTTACCACGATTAGTTTGAAATTATGGTAGTTTTATTTATTCACTCATCCTTTCTGCTAGATATTTTATATTGGGTCTGGGAAAAAGTTCGTGGCGTTTTTTCAGTAAAATTCAACTGGTCCCCGCATGGCGCGTGGACGAATTCATTTAAACCGAATATGCTCCATTATTATCGACAATGTTTCGCCATTTTTTTGGTAGATCCATGATCCCATCGGTGAAAAACTTCTGTGGTTTCTGGTCGAAAAACTGAATCAAGTAGTTTTCACAGGCTTCTTTTGAAACCAACTTAATTCCATTGAGAGAGTTCTGCAGAGATCGAAACAGATGATAGTCAGAGGGTGCTATATCCGGACTGTAAGGTGGGTGCATCAAAACTTCCCAACCAAACTCTCTCAATTTTTGACGGGTCATCAAAGAAGTGTATGATCGGGCGTTGTCATGATGGAAGACAAGACCCTTCCTATTAATCAATTCGGGCCGTTTTCTTTCAATCGCCTGGCGTAATCTCTCTAGTTGTGCACAGTAGAGTTGAGAATCAATCGTCTGACCAGTTGGAAGTAGCTCGTAGTGGACGATTCCCCTCCAGTCCCACCATACACACAGTATCACTTTTTTTGGCGTCAATGTTGGCTTAGCGAACGCTTGTGACGGCTCACCATCCTTTATCCACGATCTTTTACGCTTCCGATTATCGTACGTAATCCATTTTTCATCTCCGGTTATTAAACGTTTCAGAAACGGCTCGATTTCATTCCGTTTCAGCAGCGCATCGCAGATGTTAATTCGGTCCATCATGTTTTTCACGCTCAACTCATGAGGAACCCATACGTCAAGCTTTTTTTTGTAACCAGCTTTGTGTAAATGGTTCAAAACAGTTTTGTGGTCAATGCCTAGCTCCATGCCAATATCGACACTGCTGATATGCTTATCTTGTTGGACTTTTTCAAGAATTTCATCAGATTTTTCAGTGATTGGACGACCGGAGCGTGACTCATCTTTCACATTGAAATTTCCAGAACGAAAGCGAGCGAACCATTTCCGCTCAACAGATTTCGATAAAGTACCTTCACCGTACACAGCACAAATTTTATCACAAGCCTGCGCAGCGTTCTTCCCCTTATCATAATAATATTGCAGAATATAGCGAAATTTCTCATTATTCTTCTCCATTTTCAAGTGCGAATAACTTTCCAACCACTGCACCGATTACAATGTTTCTACGCTCAAACTAACGTGCGGAAGGTCATCTAAAAAACGAGCCGTCGGTGGTGTCGCTGTGACTTGTTCTTTAATTATCGGCAACCAATGCCATCTATCGGGAAAAACGCCACGAACTTTTTCCCAGACCCAATATTTTGTAAAGTTCATTATTTCATTTTTTTTGTTCCTCAGCAGTTCAAATGGTAATATATTTGGCTTATTATTTTATTTCCTTCAACTGGGAATATTATTCATTGATAGTTTGTTTTATCATTATATTCATTATTTTTTTAAAATTTTTAATGATCTTGAAAGTCATTTCATTTGTTATTCACTTTCATGTAATTTTAACTATTCATTCAGTGATATCTTACGCTATCTATGGTACTTTAGTTTTAGTTTTATGAATATTACAAGAAATATCGTTTCCTTCCTTATTATCCCAAGCAGTTGGTTAATTATTGAAATATCTTTACATTTGTTTTCAAATTGTAAGTAATTTTTACAATGATCTTCTATTAATGGTTTCGTAATACGAGTATATTACTTTCTTCTCCCTTTTTTCCTCTTAACGTCGAGCAAAAGCTCTCGAATTTTCTTTTTCTTTTTTCTGGTTATGAACTTAAACGTCTTAACATCGCAAGAGATTTAATCATTGCGGAAGAGTGGAATTAGCACTTTTCATAATGAAATGGAATTTTCTTACAACAGAATTGTATTCAGAGGCAATTTAATTTATTAATACTAGCACGTGGATCTACGTCCTCCATATTGATTTAGAATTAAATTATCCATATTATAACAAATAAGGAGCCTTTTTTATGTGACTCTCTCTAACATTGGTATGGTTTGCTTTTTCTTTCTTGTCGCATTGAATTTTAGTGTCTTGGCATTTGGTATTTTTTATCTATGTATTCGTTTAAGTTTGTGTATAAATTAGGAAACGAAAACCTACTTCAACCCTCTGCAGACCTTTGGGGTACCATTTTCATTTCGTGTACCACGTCAATTTAGGATACCAATCAATCTCGTGAATTTGTGGCTACAAGGTAACACCTATCTTTTATTTAGAGACTTTCTATTTTAAAAATTGATATAACCATTCTGCACTGTCGTTAACGGGGAGTTATTCTTCTAAAATTTCCCGATATTAATTTAGTTTGACAATTTAAGTCAGTATTTGTTTATTGTCCTTATCATTGTCGATTCACATTATTATTATTTTATTATCTCGTTTTAAAAAAATCTTTAATTAATTTATCAGTTAGATTTGCAATAATTCTAACTTTACTAATTTCAAGCTGAAACCATATATATTCAGGGATTTTAAATAATTTTAATATAGCTGCAGTAGAATTGTCCGTTGTAAATATTGTTTGCAAGTATTAATTTAGGACTGCTGTTTTCTTGCACACGACTATATATACATATATGTATATCAAATACAAAAATTATTCATATATTACGCCCATTGCTATATTTTTTCTTGAATACAAATCACTATTATGTTATGAATCATAGACATGCTCACATTGCCAATCTTTATGTACGTGGTGTACAGACTACCCTGCATAAATTCGGCAGATATATTTTTGTGTACATTGTAAACGTTTTTGTAGTATCTATTGTACAATATCATGTACACTCGAAAACTCAAACAGTTTTAAAGTTTTCAAATCAAATGGATAGGAATATCTACTGTTACATTACCAATTTATTAATTACAAATTTATTTGTAAATATATTGACGTATTAGCGTTAAAATAGAAATAAATAATTTTTATAATCTGTTATAAGGAATGAAGAGTTAATGACATCAGAATGAGTAATTTATTTAATTTTATACGTTGGTTGATAGAGGGCGATAATTCGCTTAGCGAAAGTTGTCAATTCGATTGTACTAAAAGATTTAATTTTACGTAATACTTCGTGTTTTAAAAACGTTCCTCTAAGATTAGCACGACACTTGATTTTTGAAATATTAATTCCATTCAAGAAAACATTTCTGTCATTCTGTTATATAGCGTAACATTATCGTAGCTATTATGTCTTATAATGAACGTTACAGTAATGTTTATAGAATTTTTCTTGCCTTTATCAGTAAATAACGAGGTACTTACATAAGCTTGAATTCCTCATCTACAAGAATATATATATCGTGCAGAAAAAAGTGGAGAGAGAACAGTAAAGAGAAAGAAAAGAAGACCCAATTTTCTTCTTTTCTTTCTCTTTACTTTGCTTTTCTCAGTCATCATTATTTGTTATCCAATATCTGGGCGTTAAACTGACAAAGAAGAGTGTCATATTTGCCATATCAGACGGTCTCTCTTTCTTTTTCGTTGTGACGTGGCACAATACGAAACGAGCGCCCTCTTTGATGAGACACGTGAAGTATATGGGCGCGTTCTTACAAATGCGACCTTCAATTCGCCAGAATGTATTCAGAGAGAATCTAAAGTAGTAAAATTTGTCTTGAGCGCCGTCTTCCGCAGTCTACGGGCGTCCGAACGTAAAAGGTTTATAAAATATTGTTTGATTTAATGAAAACGGAACACAACCGCCCGTCTTACCTTCTACTAAGCTCTCTGCTCATCCTTCTCTTTTATATCTTTTAAGTTCCTTCTTCCGTGACATAAGAGTGTATAAATCAGGAAGATGGGTGGTATGTATGTGTGTTTGAAGAGATTTTTCTTTAAAGGTTCGTTCCCATTCTGATATGTGGAATATGCGCGGAATATAAGGGCGCCCTTTCTCATCGATTCGGGTTTTAAATTATTTTTTCATAGCTTTGTATGCTTATGAAGGGATTGATGGAAGAGTCTGGAAATAAATTAGGATGTAGAGGATAACTTGGGTAAAATTATAGTCAGAATATATACGCAATGTTATCAAATTTTAATATAAAAAGCATATTTCTAAAGTAGCCTCACTGAATATATTACCTAGTCCTACATACATAATATTAATAAATGGCCAAGATGACTGTTAATATAAACCGTGTTAATAAAAATTATTCAAATGGTTTCTATTTGTTATGCGAAAATTCAATTTTACGTCCAAATTAATTTCCATGGTGAATTAGTTACTGTGCTTTCAAAAAACTTGTAAAATAAAGTGTCAATAACACAGGATGACAGTGGATAAGTTTTTAAATGAATGTATCCTATTCGTGTGATTTGTAATAACTGAATACGAATGTGATATGAAAAAGCCGTTCACATTTCACCATTCTGTATTTAAAAGAATTAATTTTTGGTAAATTCAATATTTTACATATTACTTAAAAATATAAAAGTGGGTTTAAATCCAGGAAAAGAATTGAATAACTTTAAATTTCAAAAATCGTTTTTAGGATCTTCGGAAATATCAGCACGTTAATATTCGTTACAATAACTTTGGGAAAACACAAATTTCTGCGAATATAAAATTGAAAAATTGAGATTTTTATCAAAATAAAAATTTTGGAATTAGTCTTCTTAGAATGTAAAATAATAGTATTGAACAGGCAGAAATAATCTTACGACAAAATCATTAAAATTTTAAAAATAATCAATTTATCGATTGAAAATTGACAGTTTCAAAATTTTTTTGTTCTTCTAGGATTTAGTCAAAAGAATTCGAAGGCTAGTATATAACCTCCTTCTACATTAATTTTCGTATTCTGTATACGTATTTCGACAATTAGGTTGTCATCAACGGCAGATAATTAAACAGTGTAGCAGTAAAATGCGGTACGAATCGTGTGCGGAATTTGTTTCGTACAGGTATTTTGCCGTTGTTTTCCAGGGGCGACACTCTTTAATTATCTGCTGATGATGACGACTTAGTTGTCGAAAGACGTATACAGAATACGAAAATTAATGTGGAAAGGGATTATATAGTATTGGGTTGGCAGCTAAGTACTTTCCGTTTCTACTGATAGACAGCGTTGCTTTATTTTTTGTATAACGTATGTTAGTGCTGTACTTTACCATTTGTCGCGTGATACTAGTCACATTGACGTAACTTCAGAAGCAAGTAGTGCGTGATTTTTATTAAAGCTATTAGTTGTGGCTTAATTTTAAATGGAGTGCAGAAACGAACATTTTCGACATATTTTACTATTTTATATCCGTTAAGGAAAGAAAGCTGCTGCGGCTCACAAAAAGATATGTGAAGTTTATGGTGCTAATTGCTTAACAGAGCGCACGTGTCAAAATGGTATAAAAAATTCCGTTCTGGAGATTTTTCCTTCAAAGATGAGCAACGTTCTGGTCGGCCTAGTGAAGTTGATGATGACCAAATCAAAGTCATAATTGAAGAGGATCGTCATATAACTGTTCGAGAGGTTGCGGAGGGGCTACATGTAACGCACACAACAATCGAAAAACATTTAAAATGTCTTAGGCTAGTTAAGAAGCTTGATATTTGGGTACCTCACGAATTGAAAGAAATTCATTTAACACAAAGAATCAACTTTTGCGATATGCACCTTAGACGAAATGAAACCGACCCTTTCTTAAAAAGAATCATCACTGGTGATGAAAAATGGGTCCTGTACAGTAACTAGTTCGAAAACGATCATGGAGCAAACATGATAAACCAGCTCAAACCACATCGAAAGCTGAATTGCATCCAAAAAAGATCATCCTGTCAGTTTGGTGGGATTACAAAGGTGTTGTGTTTTTTGAGCTGCTTCCAAGGAACCAAACGATCAATTCTGATGTTTACTGTCAACAATTAATAAAACTGGATGAAGCAATCAAAGAAAAACGACCAGAATTGTCAAATCGGAAAGGTGTAGTTTTCCACCAAAATAATGCAAGGCCTCACACATCTTTGACAACTCGTGGGAAACTATTGGAGCTTGGCTGGGAAGTGATGCCACATCCCCCATACAGCCCTGATCTAGCACCATCTGATTACCATTTATTTCGAAGTTTGCAGAATTCTTTGAATGGTAAAACTTTAACAAATCACGATGACCTTCACTCGCACCTGGTTCAGTTTTTTGCTGATAAGGACCAGAAATTTTATGAGTGCGGAATCATGCAGCTGCAAGAAAGATGGCAAAAGGTCATTGAGCAAAATGGAAAATATATAATTGATTAAAAACTATTCTTTGTTTAAAAAAAAAGTGTTTTATTTTATAGTACAAAACCGAAAGTACTTAGTTGCCGACACAATATATCAACACACGGTGATTAAGTTATCAACCATAGGTTCCATCAAAATTACCTTCAAAAGAATTCGATTTGAATTTCAAAATCGTTTTTGGGACCATTGAAAGTTCCATCACGCGAGCATCAATGTTTAAGAACTTTTAAAAAATAAAAATTTTTGGAAAAATTGAATTTTTCGCCAAAATAAAACGTTTAGAATTTAGACTTCGCAAAGCATAAAATAGTATTATTGGCGGCGAAGAAACTCACTTGTAAAAATAATTCGTTTACCTATTAAAAAGTTTACATTTTGTCGGAGTTACACAATTTTTTAACCTTTCAGAATATGGCTACAGAATAAATATAAATAAAAATTTCGACTTCAAAATCGTATTCGCGATCTTCGAAAATGTAAGTGACACAGTGATACTGTTTAAAATATGCACATTATCAACGAAGAAAATTTTTTGATTAACTGTTTGTACACTAAAATATTTAACACTAGTTTTGAAAATAGAGCGTTATAAATAAGTTTCATCAGCTTTGAAATTCTAGGCAATAAACAAGTTGAATTTTGTAAAGTGCTGTAACAGATACCACTAATGTTCATCACATAATATACTATAATAATAAAGCATAGATAACTCTAAATGCTTTTAAATGTGGCGTAATAGTTGGCATTGTAGTACTACAAAGAGCTAATTGAAACAACTATTACAAAGAAGCGAATAAACGCAAAGATTTTAAATTTGACAGTTAAAGATGTTAGGCAGACAGTTTATCGGCGCACACTAAAAGTGATCTGAAACCGCGCCATCTATCTGCCATTCAGTGTAGGTCTCAGTCAACCCTCACTATAAATAAATAGAATTTCGTATATTAATTACCTTGCAAAGTAAGCATACAACTACCAATTTCTTGTTCAATTTCGTGCGAAATTTAATTTTCTCTCTTTTGTTCCAGGTAAATTCTATCGATTCACCCCATGATTACGCTATACTTCACATGACCGGTAAGCATAAGTATTAGAGGCCTGTATTTACCTTTATGGTCCGGTCACATTTGTTTCTGATAAAACCACATCACGTAACGTATTCATAATTGCGCTCGGAAAATATATTTCATATGTTTCTTGCGTACCATACAACTTCGAATTGAAATCGATAGGAGCTGGCGAACGTGATCGCCCTATTAAACGAGGACCAGACGCCACTTACTGCATCCTGACCCCGTTCTTTCATCAATATTTTATTTCCTATACCTAATTTATTTTGCTCTCAACATGAAAGTTGGGAAATAATTAAAAGTATCTTCGCTGAGAAGTTTTAAATAGGGATAGGTGTGTTTTTAGGAGAATTATTACGCCGAAGTGGGCCTTTAAATTTCAAGGGAAGATGTAACACTCAGTACTAAAAAGAACACTATCTGCCTAGACTATATTTTGCTTCTATTATTTTAATGAAAAATCAATATTTGATAGTGCTGCACAGCTTTTTTTCTACGCCATCTTTGTATGATACAATAATTTAATTAATGTTTCACTGTATTTCAAAAAGAATGTGACACGTTTCTGAAGAAACTCCTCCAAGCCCAAATTATAACCTATAAAATTCGTTGAATCCATATGCAAAATACGAAACCGATGTCCACCAGCCTACTTACAACAGAATTATAAATGCAGTTGTACAACACGTGAAAGTAAAGTAGAATAGTAGTAGTATTGTTGTTTAATCCAGGCATTAAAATTCTTGTTTTTATGTGTCTAAATAAGATGTTTAAAAAGCATTCAATTTTATTTATTTGTTTAAAGAAGTTCAAACAGTGCCTAACAGATCAAGCCGAGTTACAGGACAAAATAAACGATAATGCAAAGTACATACTTACAAAAAGAAATAAATAATCCGCATTAGACGATTTCATATTGAAAATTTTAGCATAACCTAGGGCCAAGTTTCGAACTTTGTGGAAAATAGCATACTAATGGAAACACCTGGACTGCTCTGCAACACAAAGCTTCTCTGATCTACTTTCAACTACTTACGAGGGAGCGTTTTTATATTCGCGGAATTGGGGACAAGGGGTGGAAATAAAAAAACCAAATTATTTTTCTTTTTCAATATATTTACCTGCAAGGCGGATACATTTTTCACATCTTTCAATTAATTTATTTATATCCTCGTAAAAAAAGATTTCTCTTTATCTGCAAAATACGCCGAAACTGCCTCCTTGACTTCATCATCGGCAGTAAATTTTTTACTCCGCAGCTCTTTTTTCATTTTCGGAAACAGGCAATAATCACTCGGGGCCAGGTCTGGGCTGTAGGGTGGGTGATTCACAATTTCGAAGCCCACCTTATGCAGGGCAGCTAACGCAACGCGGCTCTTGTGGACGGGCGCGTTGTCGTGCATAAGCAGAACACCTTTTGTCAATTTTCCCCGTCTTTTCTCTTTAATGGCTTCTTTTAGTCACTCTAATATTAAAGAGTAATATTCTCCGGTTATAGAAACACCTTTATCTTTATAATCAATCAACGATATTCCTTCCGAGTCCCAAAATACCGTTGCCATGAGTTTCCCAGCTGATTGTGACACTTTAAATTTCTTGGGAGGTGCTGTGCCCTTTTTATGCCACTGCATGGAGTCTTGTTTGGACTCAGGTTCATAATGATGAACCCAAGTTTCGTCTCCAGTAACAATTCCACTCAATACACCATCCTTGTCTTCATTACAGAGGTCAAAAAATGCACGCGAACACTCTACGCGCTGTTGTTTTTGCGGCGGCGTGAGCATTCTCGGCACCCATCTTGCGCTGACCTTAGACATGCCGAGATGATCGTGTAGGATTTTAAAAATTGTTGTATCGGATACTCCAACCATTTCTGCGAGTTGTTTCTTCTTTAGTCGAGCATCTTCGAGTACAATTTGTTCAACTTTTTGGATAAGTGCTGGCGTGGTCACCTCAATGCTCTTGCCCGGCCTCGGGTCGTCTTCAAGGGATTCTCTTCCTTGTTTAAATAAACTATGCCACTTGTACACCATGGTTTTTCCTGGACAAGAGTCGCCGTAAACCAATGACATCTCATTCATTATGGTCGCGACTGATTTTCCTTGCCTGGTAAGGAACTTTATAACGGCACGATATTCGATTTTTTCCATATTTCACATTTCACTCCTGATTATGTTACTTGGTTGACGATAGCTCAAAGACTAACTGTCTAATAACAATGAAACTTCGTATTTATACTAATCATGAGTCGCTGCACAGGCCACGCCCCCAATGCGCCTACTCACCCCTCTACAACCCGCTCATTCTGCGAATATAAAAACGCTCCCTCGTATGTCATCGAAAACAAGCCCAGTATGGAAACATTTGATTGAATTTATATTTGTTTGCGCTTATTTAAAATGTCTTATACAATTGAAGAAATACGCGCTGTGATTCATTTTCTGAATACAAAAGCGTGAAAGCGATAAAAATTCATAGGCAGATTAGTGAAGGGTATGGAGAAAACACTACGAGCGACGAAACAGTACAAAAATGTGTTAGAGTATTTAAAGATTGTTGTACTAATATTTATGGTAAGAAGCGTAGTTAGCGATTGTCGGTCATTATTGAAGACTGATGCAAAAGTTGGAAAAAACGCGCGCTTTACGATTTCGTAATTGTTTAACAGGTTTCCGCAAAATTTCTTGTTCTTTATAAAATTGTGGTAAAACACTTAAATTGCTGAAAGACATTCTCATGGTGAATACCGAAAATTCTGACTGAGATGCAGAAAACCAAGTCTGTGCGTTGACTTTCATTTAGCATACCATGCTAAAGATGATAAGTTTTTAAGTCAAATCGTCACTGGCGACGAAACATAGGTGGCTCGTATTAGATAGGAATCAAAACAGCAGTCCTTGCAATGGAGGCATTCAAAATTACCAAAAAAGTGAAATTCAACCAAAAAACTTCAGTTCGCAAAATCATGTGCACGGTGTTTTGGCATAAGCAGGGAATTTTTTGCCTCAGGGTGACATAAATTCCGAGACATATTGCGATACCTTAACTGAACTTCATCGTGCCATCCAAAACAAGAGTAACTTGTTTCGCTTCGTGGTAATGACTGTCCATACGTAGCTCGTCCACTCCAAGATCTCATCGCATCATATGATTGGAAACACCTCAAACATCTGCCTATAGCGCGGATCTAGCGCCCAGTGCCTACCACTTATTCCTTCACTTGAAAAAGCGTCTAGGCTTTCACCTCCACGATGATGAGAATAACGTGAAAACGGCCGTGCTGCAGTGATTGGCAAATCAGGCGGCAGATTTTTATGAAAATAAAATTCAGAAGCTGATTGTACGATATATTAAGAGCCTTCATATTCGAAAATAGACTAAGGTACAGGCTTTCTTATACAAATAAAGTTGTTGAAAAAATTGCACGCATGTTCTTATATCAAACCGGTGCTTATTTAAAAACACACCTCGTAGTTTGTGACTCATCGAACAAAACTGAGATAAATTCAGTCTTAGTGTTTATTAAAAGGCCGTTATGAATGTAAAGTGGCAGAATTCATTTGAAATTATTTAAAAGTAGATTTTGCGTATGAGTAGAATACTTTCCGTTATCAATAAACTGGAATTAGGCCAGGCAAAAATACTGGCTAAATAAAAAGTCTTTTAATAAATTATTTCATAAATTTAAGGTCTTTTGCAACAATAACTAAGAGGAGTTTATTTATATTTCGTGACATTTATTAATTAGTGATTTTAGTAAATAATTCTGTCATTAAAAAACAACGTGCTTTGTTATCAAACAATTTCTACAATACCACAAGTAGTAAACAGTCTGATTATTGCGTGAGAGAAAGAGCGTAAAGCCAAATCGACCCATTTTTCAATATAAAGTCGGCTATTTGGGGGATCCATGCGCCAACTAGGAGAACTCGAACGGGGACCTGTAGGTTCGAACCCGTGGAGGCGACTATTGAGAGGGTAAGTTTGTGTGTCTATTGAGAAACCAATTATTCTCGAAAGTAGTCTCTGGGGCGTCACTTACCAATACATATGTATATTTCAACTGGTACATTTTCGGCTTCAGTAACGTTTATATGACACTGTAGACGTGATGATGATAGTCGTCTGTAACTTAGATGACTTTCTCTCTCTATCGAAAAGAATGTTATGATGCCTGAAATACGAAATCTGTATATGGTTATAGGAGCTGTTTACTGTTATTGCTTCTTACGAATAGGTTACATAAAATGAACAAACGCTATCGTAAAACAGATAATTTCCAAATCTTACAATGTTATAACTATGTTAATGTTACATAGGATGACAGTAGAACTAGAATGCGTTCCTAATATTATTAAGTACTCATATTTATACTCTTGAATGATCAATGTTTTAAGACATTTTCAACGACACTATTCTGTCTAAGTCTAAGTTGTTAAAATCCTTATTCATTAACGCCAAACTTTGAGTCATATTGGTACCGAAATTTCATTCGGTATTTAAATATTAGTTTTATATTTTGTTGATCGTCTTCGATGATAATCGAGTTATAAAAAAATTACTTGGGATGATGTAATAATTTATTATAATTCAACAGAATGCACCGGCTAAAATGAAATAAACATGTGTCTTTATAAATGAAATACATGCTATTTTCTATACAAATAATGATATGATTCGGATTACGAAAAAAGATACACATAAATAAACACTCCTTTAATTGAAGTTGCGGAAAAATCACGCAAAATATTTATACGCTCAATAATAATCAGAATCACTATAAAATGATGTTTCATGCACAATAAAATATAAAATTAGCATTGATTAAAGACAATAAATGTCTCAATGTGATCTAAGTATATTCAAGAATATAATAATAAAGAAAACAAAAAAATTAACATTACGATTCACAAATACAATTTTCCTAACTAATTTTATCTTCCTATTTATGTAATTAAACACTTATCTCGTTTTAATACAAATGGTCTCTGCATCAGATCTTGCACCAAATACATTGATTCGTGTTCTCACTAATTATTCGCTCTTGAATAATACAAAATTAACTAAACACTTTCGCAAATTCTGGCTAATTCTTCATTGCAGAAAAAATATATCGGACGCATTACATACCCTGACTTAAATCTTAAACTGCGCTTAACTTTCTTCTAATTCTCTTGTTTTGTGATTCTTTTATTAGAATTTCCCGTCTATTTATACAAACTCAGCTTTTATTACACAATCTATACACAAATGAATTATCCTATTGTCTGCATATCTTCGTCTCCACAGACAGATAATTGTTTTATTACATGTACGTGGCTCACAATTGCGTACACCTGGTTCATTACTTATAAGTGCAAATCATAAATGGAGACCATGTACGTAACAGCTAACTTAGAAGCTACATTAAAATACAATTAATTAATTTCAAGTTACATTTCGGTCCACTAACTCCAACAAGTCTCTCTTGGTAACTGCAAAAGACAAAGTCGAGGGCAACAAAAAATTGGGAATTTGCGAAATTAAATGTCTCGATTGCAATAAACAATACATCGACCAAACAAAACAATCGATAGAAACTCGGTATAAAGAGCATATTGCGCACATCAAATTCAGTCAGCCAAAAAACATGTGTTGGAAGTAATCACGGCGAAACCGCGAAATGTTTGCATTTGGTAAAGAATGTGTGCAATTATCACGAATTAGATAAATAACAAAGCATGTGCATTTTGAAGAACAAGGGCCATGGGTTGAGCACTGATATGGGCCCTACCAATAAGTCATGTCTATTTGACCTATTATACGATAGGCGAGGGCGAGTGTAGTAAAGGCATGCAGGTACTTTTTTCGAGGTAGTTTAAGATTAGAATTTAATTTCTTTAGGAATTTGTGAAACGATTATACAGTGCGCGTTTTGGCTTTCGGGAGCACAGATCGTATAAGGAATTTTTTTCGTGCTAGGTTTTGCCGTAGTTTCCCGGTGCGACACCGTTTAATTATCTGCCGATGATGACAACTTAGTTGCCGAAATACGTATACAGAATACGAATATTAATGAGGAAAGGGGTTATTTATCAACCCTAAGTGATGAAGAACGACTTGTAGAATCTGCACCAGGTCTAAGCACCTGTTCACATTGCCTTATCTATGAAGCAGTTCTTAATGGACAAGCGCATTGCTGTGCTTGGTCGCATAGATTGCAAAATAACTTGTGGTGAATGTTAAGGTGCATATGCAAATGAACTTGTAAATACATCTATAAATATGTATGATTCTTATGTATATTTTATTTATAATGTGTTGTTATATATTTACTATTTATATAGTTCAATCATAAATTAAATAATTTAATTGATTGGTTGGTTTAAATATCGTATATAAAGGATTTTTTAAAACAAAATAAGGATAGTGACAAATACTGCTGTAAGAACGAGCACATAAATGTCAGTATGTTAGTTCAATATTATTGTTAATAGACATTGTTATAAGAAAAAATATTCCTTAACGTCGTTATTATACAAAACTAATTGTGTCCTCCACTAGTCAGCATCGTGGTCTTAGAGTAGAATAAACCTGCCCATGCATTACGAGCGAATTGGGATGAAGAGCTGAATAATACCATTTTTTCAGAAGAATTTAATTTTTGTTTGTGATTGACGATAGTTATAAGCGGGTCGGGCGCCTCATAGAGGAAAGGTAGTTTTTGAATTTTTCTGTAGAACGATAGATTGCTTTTATTAGAGTTGATTGTTTGAGGTGGACTTTGTGTTTGAAACCATTTAAAAGCTCAAAAGTAAATCGACAAAGTGCTGGAAGCATTTACTTTACCATGTACCCAGGAGTTAAATAATACCACAGTTCAGCGAGACATTGACTGTCCTCATGGTACAGCCATTACTTTAAGATTTCTGTAAAGCGCCGACATCAATATTTTTAATTGATCCGTGAAGTCTCCAAATCTGTCACACATAGAATATGTCTGGAATATAGGTCGACGGGTTGATATATTTCCTATCCCTCAATGAACTTACAATAGCTAGATGATACCATACAAGTTTTATGGACTCAGCTTCCACTGGAGTCCATAGAAAATCTCATTAGAAACACAGTAGAGCATTCGTTTATGTGGAGTAGCTAGTCAATACTTAATTCTCTCTATAAAAAGTATGAATTTTTCAATAAAAATTTCATTTATTATTATCAATCTTAATAAAATTTGGTTTCAGTAGGTGTTTCACTTTTTGGTCACAGTATGGTTTAGGTTATGAAATTATTGTAATTGAAATGTTCATCAACGTTTTCAGTGTCCTGTGTTTCGCGAACTTAATTAATAATTACAATTAAAGTTCAGCGTGTATCACTGTCGTAAATTGTAATGTTTATCTCATTACGTGAAATCGTCAAATGAGGTTTGTAACACTGCAAATAAAGACTGAAAATTACGCACTGCTACACGAATAGAATTGTTAACTGGAACAAATAGCATTAAAGACTGTTTACACAGTTTCAAACAAAATAACTTATTCAACGAAACAATCGCAACATAAACATTATCAACGAATAATTGTTGAGAGATTGTTTTCATCTACCGTACTGTCAATCAGAATAACGCAAAGCGAAATGGATTATTCACACACACAAAACACAATTCAAATCGGGAAAACTGCTAACAAACCAAACCACGATGCACGTCATATTTCATTACCGCAATTTCATCCCGAGTGTCGAAATAAAAGTCCGGCCAGTCCGAGTTGATGGAACGTCCGCCGCCGCCACCATCGCGTCCACCGTGCGTGCGTCAAATGAAAAAGGGAGTTCGGAATTCGGGCGCAAATTGAATAAATGTCGGCCAAAAATTTTCGACATTTCGCTCACGTACCTACGTTATTGTAGGTGCTGTCGCGTCAAGTCATCGTGTCGACAAAATGACGACAGATCGTTACGTTTTGTAAAATTAAATTTCACGTGTTCGGTGGCGTATTAAAAAGGCAGTCGTTGCGCGTCGAATGCATGGAAAATTGTTGCACGGCACACACATTATCTTATGTGCATACGCTTAGATGGTCTCGTGCAAAATTTGACCTTAATTTACCCGTTACGTTTCATATTCCGACTATGCGGGAGCCTTGTGTAGCCTAGTGCTATCGTACGGAATCAACCCGCATCCGAGAAACGCTTTTGCGGTTGCTCAACGGTAAACCGTTGCCGACAATTGCAGTAACTATCGATATAACGCATTCGTTTTAAATTTAACATTTTTTTACAAGTATTTGTTTTAAAATCACTAATTTTGGTAAAATATTTTATACAACAGTGCTAACGAGTAACGTTAGCTATATGAATATGTAGTAGCTGTAATAATATTAAACATGAAATGCTAATGCACAGAATCACTATCTGCTTCTGGGTTTCCGGGCTGGAACCGCGTCACTAGTATATCTGCCGACGTTTCGTACCCATTTGTATGGGACATCTTCAGGGCTGAACTACTGCACTGAAACTGAACAGCACAGAATCACTATTTCTAATAAGATCAAAAAAAAAAAATTATTTAACAAACACGCGTGACTGGATCCGACTGGTAAATTTAGTAGTCCTTTATAACTGCAGCATTAGTGACAGGAGTAGTAAATACGATGATACATACTGTAAGTCAGAAATCATCCTGTTATCACCGCCGTGAAATATGAATTATTGAACTTTCAAATTAACATATATCGTTTTGTTATACGGTGAAGCAGGTGGAAGTGTTAGGGCTAGCAGATATTTTTGTGAAGAGCGATCTTCAAACCAAAGTTACAAACGGTGTACAGATTGAGAGGTCGCGGTATATTGAACTTTCATAAAGGCCGTGGCCGTGAAAGACCGCGTAAAATACCAGATGCGGAGAAACAAGTTTCGGATATTGTAAATGAAAATCCACAAATAAATACATGGTGGCTACCAGAGAATTAGGCATTTCACACACGATAGGCTATAACATACTTCGATGAATAATCTGGTACGTAGACTTCCGCGGTCGTGGTCCATGCTATCTGCTTTTGAGTTTCCGGGCTGGAACCGCGTCACTTGTATATCTGCCGACGTTTCGTACCCATTTGTATGGGGCATCTTCAGTTCTGAACTATTGCACTGAAACTGGTGTAAGTCGATGGTGGACGGGTTTATATATGCGTAATGGGTCATGGGTCAATGGAGTGTTACGGTTGCGGTCGAGTAGTTTGAAAATACAGGATTGCCAGGCGTTATGTAGGGGATAGCCATAATCGCGGTTAAGGTTATTGGAGTGTTTAGAGATCTCTAAATTATAATATTTCTGTCTTCTCTAAGGCTAGTTTTTCTTCTTCCACAACGATTTTCTTTCATTTTTCTCCAGTTCTTAGCATTTGCAAACATTTTCGCAGAACATGATTGCCTATGTTGTATAAACTGGTAGCTTTTGTCTCTATTAAGTAAATCGAATATAATTGCTCTTTTTTCCGACGAACAATATTTTGCTCGGTCCATATTGCAATAGAAATGGATGATTAAAAAATTGCTGAATTATTCTGTAACAGACAGAACTTTATACGTCTGCGTTTAGTATCACCGGCTATGGTACTGCTATTTTAATGCATAGGCAAATAACAGCGCATGAATAAACAACTTAGTAATTCACCCTCACATTCGGTACTTTGCCGGAAATCATATACGTTCAGGGATTTTAAATAATTTCAATATAGCTGCATCAGCATTGTCCGTTGTAAATGTTATTTATAAGTATTAATTTAGGACTGCTATTTTCGGGCACATGATATATATATATATATATATATATATATATATATATATATATATATATATACCTAGTTCTGCCATAAATACTGATATAAAGGTTTTTAAGTACAAAAAGAAAACTGCAAGTTGGATTTAAATTATTTTTTGATAGTTTATTTTGGCAATAGTAAGCTACAAAATACAATGCAAATTACTCGAAATGGCCGCCATTTGCCTTAATACAACGCCGAAGTCTGCAGGGTCACTCATCAATCGCTGTACGGACGATATCCATGGGAAAATTGTCGACTGCTTCTGTTAACGCTTGCTTCAATGATTCCAGGTTGCGATGGGGTCTTCTGCAGACCACGCCCTCTAATATTGACCACAGTTTGTAGTCGAGCGGTTTTAGGTCTGGGCTTGCTGAAGGCCAATAGTTAGTACTAATAAACTCAGGTACATGATTTTCAAGCCATTGCTGACTTGTTTTGGCCTTGTGAGCGGGCGCAGAGTCTTGTTGGAATATCCATGGTTGGTTTTGGAACATGGTGTAGTTCAGGGGCTCCACTACATTGCTTAAAATGTCTCGTTGATAGTTTTTCGCCGCTGTTTTAACACCTTTTTCACAAAAATGCAAGGAAGTGACACCGTCATAGGGTACTCCCCACCAAACCATCACTGAAGCAGGAAAATGACTTCGCTGAATTCTTGGCACCACTTCACTGGCTTCCTTGGAGGACCGTGCATACACCCTATCATTCTGCTTGTTAAAAGTCTCTTCCAGGGTAAAAATTTTTTCACCAGAAAGCAGAATTTTTTTGTAACGCTGATATCGTTGTACGGCAAAGGTACAACGATATCAGGTGTCTGCATTTTTTCTTTCTATTCTTTTTTAATTCATCGTTAAGGCGCTGTCCTGTTTGTCGTTTGAATGCTCTAAGTGCTAGGTCTTGTTTAATGATACGGCTCATGGTTCTCGGAGCAATACCCATTTCACGAGCCATGATTTTCTGTTTGCGGACAGAATGTCGATTGATGCGGGACCTCACAGCATTGATGGCCTGTGGTGTACGAACTATGCGAGGCCTGCCAGATTTTTTCCGGTCGATTACATTTCCAGAATCAATGAATAACTTAACAGTACGATACACAAACACGCGCGTAATATTTAACGGTTTCAATAAATCAAAAATAGGGGCTCTTTCTATTCCACACTTATGAAGTGCAATAACCGCAATACGGCTCTCTTTATCCGACCATTCCATAATGACGACTCACGCTATAGTGAAATTGTTCGGCACTTTTGTAAAGCATATATCAAATGTCAGAACTGCCAACATAAAATTTTTGTGCTTTCAAGTTATCATCTGCAAAGAGGTGCGTTTACACTTCCATCAATACTTATGGCAGGACTAGGTATATATGTATATGTATTGTTATAGTCATATATTACATTAGAAGTAATATTATTTGATATGATTTTATAAAATTCAATGATTTAACCTAGTTTGGTATTTAAATAACATTGTGTATGTGTAGTAAACATATGATCATTTAATAAAATTTCTATTAAATTAAATTTACTAATAATTAAGTAGTCAATTTTCAATTTTAGCATTATGATTTGTTAGTAGGTATCATAATAAATATTCACAATATCGTCTGGAAAATAATAAGACTTTGTACTACTATTTTATGAATAAGACATGGTGCGACTGCCAGTTTTACTTCTATACCATTAAAGACCTTTCTACATGAATTCGGCAGATATATTTTCGTGTACTTCGTAAGCCTTTTTGTAGTACCAATTGTACATACCTGAACAATTATAAAGGACATTAAAAGCCTGGGTTGAATTTGTCAATTAAGGTAATACATTAAAGACTTCCAAAATTCAACTGAGAAATCCTCCGGAAACATTTTAAGCTCTTAAATTATTATATTCACACCGATATCCCTGATGAACCAAAGAATATACTAGGGCGTATTGCGGCATCCGAACATAATCTACAATTAATTTCGTGTCACCGTATAAATTATACTGATTTGCCGGTTGTAAATTTCGAGGTGACCTCAATTCACCTAAACAACACTCACTTAAACATGGGTAGCGAATTTTGCCCCGGGTGGATAAATAAAACACATCTGTTTAATGGAAAGGTCACCACACCACGTTTGAGTTAAAATCCTGGGGCGCGCGGAACAAATTTGTTCTTGTAAATACTGAGGAGTAAATATACAACACCATATTTATCCTAAGAGAAATTTTACGCATAATTTGTATTGCTTAATGTAATGCAAACACGAATTTAAATACAAAAAATATTAGCGTCTTCTGCACAGCTTCGTTTATACATTAGGAGTTTGTAATATATGCTTTTGATTGAATGAAAATGGTGGGAAAATGAGTAATTAAAACTTTCACATATATTTTTGTCATTTTCTAAATGAATCTACGAAGTTTAGTTTAAATATAACTAAGTGATATTTCTGTTCGCATTGAGTCACGAACGCATCCTTTACGTAAAGATTTTTTGTTAAATAACCGATACTTAATCCTTTCGTATGGGTTAACAAACCTGCTTTCTATGGATACTGGAAATTTAAATTTCCACTTGTATATTGTGCCATCTACAATGCATTAGAATAAACATCGTACTATGATTGTTGTGCAAAATATGATACCTACAACTGCAATTTGTCCTTGGCTTGTTTAAAGTCGCAAAATATTTTATATTCTGACATATGTAGTTTTTCGGTTAATTTTTAATAAACTAAGTGCTTATTTCATTTTAAGGTAAGTAATCAATTTTGTTGCTATCAGTTATGTACAGTACATACATTTGTATGTATTACCTTCTGCTTTTATAATGAAAGTATGTAGTTCTCATATTAACAATTATCTACTGAACGCGTGGGAAATATACTTTTCACTGTTCAATGAGGTTTTTGAAACTTTTAACTTTTGACATGTTTTATATACAAATCGCTTGTGTAATTAGCTGTTATAAGTAATTAGTAGAGTTCGGTATATGGCCAGCTTAATTGTAGGCCAATAAAATATAGTATACAGTTACATATATACAATTCATGAAGCGCGAAGCACCCTTTTAAGCAGCGTTTCCAATGGAATCACAAACCGAGTATGATCAGTTAAATATTTGGAACGTCAGATATGTTTCCACAGTTGTTTCAGCGAATCGAGTTAGCCGTGATAAAAAATGTTCTTATATGAAGAGAACGACCATTCGACATCTGGTGATTTAATATTTCCATAATTAAAGGAAAGTTTGATCATATTTAACAGGTCAGTGAAAAGTTAGAATAAGTTGGTAAGCTTGATATTTGGATTCGTCAGGAATGGCATATATTAATATCTACCATATGCTAAACTTGAGGAAAACGATATTTTCGTGACGTGGAAGTGAAGTGAAGAAGTGAAATATTTACAAGATGGTGTGAGTGTAAGCTCTCGATCAAGAATTAGATTCTACAAAGCTGATATCCCACAGTTAGCAGCATATGCAGCGAAATCGATATGTTTAACGTCTATAGATTACAACGGACTGAGGACTTTTGAGAGGAACATACTGTGAAAAATATTTCGTCCAGCTAAATATGGAAATGGAAAGATTACAAGATTAGAGATTCATGAAATATATGATAGAAAGAATAATGAAGATATAGTTAAAGTAATTGAGGTCCAAAGATTTGACCAGGTGATGTATACAGAGAGGAAGAATCTAACATGCAAAGACAACTGAATGGATCCCACTTAAAGTCTGTCCTCAGGAAAGGTCGACAATAGAATGGAAGGACAATTATTGAAATACTTAAAGACCATATGAATTAGCATTTACACAATTATCTGCTCATATATTTCATAGAATTAATTGCCTTAACTTATTGACTCGTTAGAGTAATACTGTATCCTGTTTAAGTATTACTTATTGAAAATCAGTTAACTCTAATGTAGTTGATAATCCTAATTTATCTGATAGTAATTGCCCAGATACAAACATTATCAGTTTCAGTGCAATAGTTGAGCCTTGAAGATGTCCCATACGAGTGGGTACGACACGTCGGCAGCTATACCAGTGACGCGGTTCGAGCCCGCAACCCCAGAAGAATATAGTCAAGCATTATCTTCCTAAATTTGTTAGCTTCAATTTAGTAAATTAAATATCTTTAGGAAATAGATCATATTCATATCTTTTTAGTATTTATTAACTCTAACTTGATTAAGGGCTCGTTGAACGGATAGACATAGTTCTATTTTTTTACCAGCTGACAATTAAATAGAAAACCGTTATATAATCACAATAGTTTCCTTTTTCTTCATATATTCTTTTTGCATAGACCGCAGCCAATTTCTTTTGCCATAAGTCAATTGTTTAATGCAACTATTAATGCAGTAATGAACTGAGCATTATTTTTCTTATGTGACTTATTGCCATTATTTTGTTTGTTTTCTTTCGTTTTTGGGAAATGCTCATTAGGTGGCACATATTTTATCGAATACTTCTTTTGTATCACTAGTGTGAACCAACTATATGTATAAGTAGGAATTAGTAATTAACAACAAAAAATAAACGCGGGAAAGAGTAAAATACCGACTCAATGTCACGGCAATTAATTGCAAAACAACCGGGAATAACTATACAATCAATATTATACCAATAATCATTCAAATCTGTTAATAAAAATAAAAATTAAAATATCGGAGAGATCTATAACTCGCTAGTATTGATTATGATTTAAGCCGATATATATGCGAGGAGGATAAGAGTAATCAAAGAATAGTAAAATGCAAATTGATCGAATACTTATTCCCAAAATCTCGCAACTCCACAAAATGTGAACACAAATTAAAATTGTGTACGTAACAATGCTCCAACACTAATAGTATAACAATCTTCGCGAAATTGATCAAAAGATGTCCACCTGTACTAGGTCTATGTCACCGACATATTAATATTTCATATTTGATAGCTGATAGAAAATCCAATTCGAATATCGTCGCGGAAAGCTAAACGTGTATTACATTGAAATATAATTTCGAAAAAGAGGAAATTTGCGTACATGTAGCATTAACGGCACATTTTCAAAGCAAATTTAGAACGACAATATAAATTTCAAATACATTAATTACCATTTGAACTACTATCGTGTTTAAATTTTCAAAATAACCGTTTCATTTGAAACGACATTCACATTTTGAAACCCATTTAGTAGAAATCGAATAACGGAATCGAAAGTGATAAAAGCGTGATATTTTAAAATGAAACCGTTACTGGCTATATTAATTTTATTTTGAAAAGTGCATGGATATATTACAATTACTTCAATTTAGTCCGCATACGTTTTATTAACTCGCGTGTAGTATTTACGTTGGAAATATTGCCTTCTCTACCAACGCTTTTAAAATAGGCACGTATGCGTACTATTAATAAAACTTTATTATATTTTACGAAACATAATTATTGATGACGACGAATAACCATCGGAGTAGTAAATTGACCTTATCTCGTCATCTGTAGGATTATGGTATTTTAACGTTTCGGCAGTCTGATTTCTGCATTCTTCAACATAGACCTTCGTTCGTTGCTCGCCAAATTCATTATGATATAATTACATTAGATTGTTACGTGTTTGCAACGTTTTTATTATATCAGCGTTGTTTATGTCGCGTTTGAAAGCTTTAATTCCACGTATTTGCATTACTTTTCGTAAGTCCCTTTTTATATTTTAATTCTTCTCTATATGCCGAACGGTGGAATAACACCTCGAGGTACACAGAACTCACAGACCTACATCGTGAAAGAGGGCGATTCGGAGTATTCGATCATTAGAGGCATTATTTTCTAGTATTAGTGACTAGTCTTTTCTCAATTTGGGAAACAAGAATTTTCCGAAAAAGGAACATTATTTTCTTACTCCGTTAGAGGAACCAAATATTGCCTTCATTCCATTCAACCGTTTAAGAAAAAAGTAAACAAAAAAAAACATCTCGCGGTAAGAGTTTTTCCTCACTTGCCGCCTCAAATCTTAACTTCCGTCGTATTCCTTTTTATGGATGTTAAGGAGTTCTTTCTTCTTCTGGAGAGTAAGTTCCCATATGTAAGCACTATTTTCGTAGCGCTGAAAGGGACCGAAGACAATCACCACACAGAACAATTTTTTAATTTCCTTTGCCACTTATAAATTAGATTAGAGTTATCGCACGTATTAGCGAATATTGATCTGTCTTCAGTATTAGATAGCGTTTGCGAATTCTTTGGTGTCCTTATAACATCGTTAGCAATTAATGGTTCCCACCTTTGATACAGCTCAAGAAGGCCTGGTGAAATTTCCACATTCAGTATCAGGTAGGATAAGGAGGAGTAGCAACTCTCTCTTAATCATATTTTCACTTTTTTTTATTTATCTGTTCAATTTGATGTCGCAAGATGTAATTTCGTAGACATTGATAAATTGACATCTTACATTGGGAAAAGTACTTTATGGGCTCAATTTATTTACGCATTTAAAGTTTATGTGTTTTTAGATGTCGATCCGTTTCTAGTGGTGTGACTGTCGACGCTTCTGGCCAACACCTTCTTTAAGTACTAGATCTTTGGTTTCTATACCTGTTGTCCAAAAGATATTGGGTGCTATTGATACGTATGCAATTTCACTTTAGTGTGGTGATCCACCTTAAGATTGTTGTTTTACTCATATACCACAATATGATCTTCATTACGAGTGCTAAGAGAAATTAGACAGCAAAAGTCAAAAAGACTAATTCCGTGCAAATGTGGGAGACTATACATCTTAGGAACTTGCAATATCGAAACGGTTCAGTATAGAAGGGTTCAACGAAAAATTTAACTAATACAGATAAAGAGGAATTTAATCACTTTTTGGTATAATAAATATTACGAGCATACACAATTTACCGGATTTGGTAAATTATTGGTAGAATGATTCATATTTATCAGTTTTAGGTGCTGTCCAAGTGATGTCTTCCAAGTATTACCAAAAAAATATAGAAAATCTACATATCAATGATATTACCACTGCTGTAGAAAATGGTCAAGAAGAATATGGCAAACTGAATAATTTACGACCTTATATACATTCTTCGTCGTTCGTGGTTGACGAATAAATGATTCCTTTCAAGGAAAGATGTTTTATAAAGCTATATATATCAAATAAATCAATTAAATGGTGCTTTAAAATATGGTCATCGGGTTTTCATTCGCAGAAGTTAATAAACCTGGCACTAGTTGGCAAGTTTCTGACGAAATCGGTATTGAATAAAAGACTATCAGGAATATTTTAAAGCGCAACAAACGCAAATGATTAACTCGACCAAATATAATAAACTCATTCTGATTGCTAGTCGTGATTGTAGTTCCATCTGTTATATTTGTTAACCGGTAGCTCGTAGTTTTTACAAAATTAAAAAAAACGCTTCGAGAAAAAAAAACGCTTGCACTACCATCTCATTTTCGAGGGGTTTTTGTTTTGCTTATTTATAAGACACGATTGTTGCAGCTTTTGATTGCTTAGCTGGTCTAGTGAATATGGTTTGTTCTGCTTTTAAAGTACAAACATAAACAGAAAAGGATATTTTTTAAAATTTAGTTACTGTTCTGGAAATAGAAATATATTTATGGCAATTTAAAAACAAAGGCAATTTCTTAATATTCTTAGATAGATCGCGGCGATCAAAGGCTTAAGAAAGTAATACTTGTCACTCTGAAGAGTTTATTAATAACGTGAACCGAATCTAAAGGTGAAGAACCTATTTATAGTATATATTTTGTGCCTCAGAGTAAGCGCATCTATAGCAAAACTATTAAGTTTAGATAATTAAAGCAAACACCTTTTTGGTCTCTACTAATATTAGATGTAAACAAAAGCCTATACGAAAGGTAAACAAGGAAGATAATAGGTCATAATTAAGGTCCAGCATTTGCGCCGAGCTTAATCTTAAAAGACAGTTTTGCAGTTGACGTTTTTCCTCGTCATGTCACACAATATATGTCTTGTTCATTTTCCAATTTAAAAAATATAAGTATAAGTCATTAGGAGTTTAAAAGTATAAATCCTCCAGCACTCACTCTTGCATTCTGTCTCCTCTTCCATTCCGATTGTACTCGTATAGTAAACGTTGCTAAACTTCGTCGACATAAAAACTGTCGAGCTTCGGACTAACCTCGAACGGATGTGAAACATAACATAAACTTAAATCCCTTGAAAATCCTTTTACGGTCGCCACACCAGCTCGTCCCATTAGTTCGAAAATTTTGGCGCAGATGTCGCGACCCCATTCCTTCTCGGGTCAAAACTTCGCGAGATTCTAAAACTGACTCTCACCTCTCTCCGCCTCCTTCTCTCTATCTTCCTCTTAATTATATATTTTAATGAGGATGTGGTAGTAGAACTGGCGTTGACAGTTTTTGTTTAAAGCACATGGACCGGAGAACCTTTTTACCGAATCCAGGGGCAAGGCTGGTAACCGAATATATGAATTGTTTTATTATCATTAGCACGCCTGTCTTTTCACAGGAATTTGTAGATCTTGGGCTGAGTTATTGTTTAATTTAATATTCTCAGTTTCAGAGTAAGTAAATATGTACAATATATACTTTATAACAATTTAAGGTAGATCGCCATCTGGTGTCATATGCTAATAACAAAAACTTAGACTTGTTTGTATCTAGGTGGAAACCTTCTCGTTGGCTGTCACTATTTATTAGGTGTCGGAAATGTTTAATCCACACAGGAATGCGTAAATTTAAACAAAAATAATTACGTATAATCTTGCTTAATCCATTTGGACATGTGCTACTTTTTCACTATTTTTTGGAAAATCTGCAGTTTCGAAATATATGTTTATGAGAATTTTCATTCTGTTTAATAATATATGACTAAAATAAATATTAGGAATGATTTTTGACAAAGCAGCTGCGTTAAAGATGTAAGGTCATCTTACGTTTCGCAACTCCGTCGAGTTTGACTATGACACTCCTGGCATCGATGTCATTCTTTCATTGAATATATTATTCGTTCGAGCTATTAGTATAGTATTCTAGTTCAATTTATGCCGCAAAACATTAGGAATTCTAACATCTTGCAAATTTTCATCATCGACGTCAGATGGAATAAGAGCAATTTATATAGAACGTTTATCGCTAGTGGAAATGTTGTCTAGGGCCACAGCCAAGGAATGATATTTCGTTTCATAGAACACCTTACTTCTAATTTAGAAAAGTTCATTACCGAAAGATACGTTTTGCAATATATAATGTCGGAATTTATCCGTGAATACACCTATTTTATTGCAAATGCAATTTTTCGTATACAATAGCTTTACCGGCATACGAATCGAGTCAGCGCGTTTCATATCTATCCGTTGCTGCAAAGACCGCTCGCTATCAATGCTATGTGGCCGGGCGCTTTGTTTGCATTAGCAGATGTTAGTATACACCAACAAGTCAAACTGTAAACTAGGTACTTGTGCAATGGAAGGTTGCCAGGTCTACTTAAGTATGTTAGAGAGGGGTCAATTCAGTGCTTAAGTTACTAAAGCACGATATACATGTATAGCATGCAAATAATTAATGCAAATTAGAGTAACTGCAATAATAGAGATGAAAAACTGTAGACAGTTGAATTACTAATCAAAATTTGCGGTAGCCACATCATTAATGTGTGACATCTAATGTAAAAATAGAATTCCTACAAGTTTCGTGAACAATAGACACCTGAGATTTACATATTATTCACAACTATTAAAAAACAAAAATTCTGTAACTGATTTTATGCCACATCCACGTCATGATCAGATTGAAAAGAGTTTATTATTGAAAGGTTTCAGCTAGCAAGAAGCTTATTATATAGAACTCGAACTTTTCTTTTGTACTTATACGATATTGCCTTTTCTGTAACATATATTATCAGATTACCAAATATGCTCTGAAGTTAGGAAGATTTAGAATTACCTGGGCTGGCAGTAAAATGTGTTTCGCTGTGACTTTTTGAGATACATTGCGTTCCTCATCTCTCTCAAGTCTCTTGGTTTCTTCGCATATGTCTGTTGCAACTGTTTTTATTATTGCTTTTTTAACCTCAATTAATCTTAGCCGTGTTTCATCAATTTATCTTTAGAAACGCTGGATACACATGGACATATGTTTCAGATCAAAGGCCATTTGCTAGCTGCAGTTTTAAACTAACTAAAGTATCTTTCTTGTTGCCGGAGCGCAATAATAGAGAACTTAGAATTCACACACTTCACAGGCCTGGTCCTATCTGTCTGACTTAGATACAAAAGTAGATCAACAAAATATGGATAAATTGCATTGTCAACAGAAGTTGAGAGGTTAACTATAATTGATTCTAAAGATAGACTTCTGTTTTTATCAATAATTCGATTCGATTAGATATCTTATTACTATTGAAATTTAGTAGAGTAGTAATATTTGGGGGTAATGGAATAGACTCGTCCTTTAGGAGCTTGAAAAATTCATCTATACTATCTTTATATGATTTACACTCTAGAATTACATGGGCTAAAGTTCCTTCTTCATCACCACATAAACATACCGAAAACTCAATCAGGTTTATTTTGTACAGTTGGACCGAATATTTCCCATGACCAAATTTTAGTCTCGCCATTATGGAATGATAGTAACATGAAAGGCAGAAGAACATATACCAAAAGAAGGTGTTGATACTGGGATGAATATAAGCATATCGGGTTATTCTAGTTGCCAATATTCCAGTACTCATTCTATTCTCTTTTTTAATATGATTTTATTTTTTAACTGTATTAAAGCTATTTCATAAAATACTGGGCTGTGTGTTTCACTATCATTATTGCTTTCTTCAGTTAAATGATATGGACTTTTATTTGATTGTATTCCGGAAGGATTTTTAACGCAATACAGTTCTTCCATTACTGAATATTCCAATATATTTTCTAAACATTGAATAATGTCTGTAAGTGGGTGCTTATGATTGGGATGTTTTTTAATTTAACTAGTTTTAGTATACTTTCTTATGGATTAATTTCACCTTTTGCTCGTTTCGGTGTTTAGTAATAGGATTCTTCATATAGTTCAATCTTTCGTCCATATTTTGTTGTATGTATTGTATATTTATGGGTTAACATTTTTTGTAAATATTAAAATCAGTTAGGTGGTATGATAAAAAGTTGCTTTCGTATATAGCCCGGGCAAATTTTTTTATGTAATCCTGAAGCTAGAAGTTCCGATAAGTCCTTTGATAAACACAAATTTGAGAGAAAAGTTGCAGTGCAGAATTGGGAATTAAGTCATTATCATCCAGATATTGCTCCTCAAGAACATTTGATATAACCCGATCATCCTCTTCCTCTAATGAAGGAATTTCTTCATAAATTGGTACAGGTATTTCATCGCAATGAGGTACCAGTCGAATAACTAAATCGAGATTCGGACGCACAATTTTATTCTTATTTTTCTTATTATATCCCGAAATTTGAACTAATTTATTAATTCAATGCATATTATGCACGCGATTTGTATTTTGAATGTTTGAATGTGACATTTAAACGAGCAAAACGGAAAAATGCCATAAAAGAAAAATCTGATGTAATAGGAAAAAGTGGGTTTGATAACTGATATTACGGTGTCAAAAATAGTTTAAAGACTAGCGCCAAATTACAATCAGAAAAAATTTAATTGTAGGCTATGTAATATTCAACCTTCGTAAATTGTTGTTAGAAGTGTTAAAGTATATTGAGCAATCATAGGCAAGAACAGATTTTATGGGAGATTTATGTATACTCGTCGAGATATTAAAATCTATGCCCCATGAAACTTTTGTAATACCTGGAATTAAATTAAGTGTTTTTACACGCTTCTCTATAATATTTTTGTGCCTAGGATACTTGAACCTGTTATCTATGTAAATCCCTAAGTGCTTCACATTGGGTTGTCTGATTTCTCTAATAGACAGATTTCTGGATCGACGTAATTCCAATAGAATTACCTGAAAGGTAGCATTTTAGCTCTTGGATTACTCTCTTCATATTTGAGGTTAAACCTTCCAAGTTCGTATTAATTGAGTATAAACAGATATTTGCATATTGAACGATATTACTTAGGGGAGCATCATGTTCATCTTCCTGGCTCAATTTTTATTTTATTCCATTATTGTCTTACCAGAATTAGAATTCCTCACAACCTTTACTAGATGAAAACTCGTTGAATGTATGTATGTACTTTAAGGAATAATAATCTCATTCCATCCTCGTCAATGTATGTAGATAGTGTGTCTTACACGTAGATAAGAAATTTTTTTATAGAAGCTATGTTACGAAGAATTAATAAGAAAATAATTAAATTTGCAGCCTCGGCATAAGTCGGCAATTGGATCTAATTGACTAACGAAATCATCATTTAAGGAAAAAACGAATAAAAACTCTATTCGCTTAACAATTGAAAATGTGAGCGTGTAGGAAAGGTAAAATGCATTTTAGCTTCTTCATAGCTAATAACTATTACTTACTCATATTGACGGGAATAGCGGCAATATATTCCACATACTTAAGCAGAGATTTCGAAATAGTAATGTAGTATTGTTTGCGATATGGTCTAGTAAATAAGCATCGGAGTTCACGTTTCGTATAGGGTGTACAAATAGCAAGTTCGTGAGTAGTTCGTTTGTGGATACATTCGAAACTCTGAGTCCATTTGAGCGATGGCTTCACAAATAGACCACAAATGTTTGCCCACCACGATATAGGTATTAATCCATAATGCCCAACTCGAATATCATATTCGAATACTCGTATTTATTCCGGATTTTGCGAAATACGTAATACACAGAAATATATACATTTGCGTGCGTCTGTATGTGTCTGTGTACATCCAGATTCTAATAAATTATAATAAATTATTATTATTATTATTATTATTTAAATGTAATGTATACAGGTCATAATTAAGCGAGGGAACGTGTAAAACTTGATTTACACACTTTGTTCGGTGATGCTAATAGAAGATATTGTTCAAAAATCTGGAAAAAGTTATGTTAGAGAGAATTGTGAAAGTGTAGACGAAATGTTTTTCGATAAATTTAAACTTCTGTCAAAATGGACGCTTAATGTACTTCCAGAGCGAAAATCTGTTACGTTTCCCATATATCTAATAATTTTTTATAATGTATATTACACAGGCCAACACACATTTTGGTGCCTGCGATTTTTTAACTGTTTCTGGGTAATTTTTGGATGCAGAATGTAAAAAAGTTCTCAGATTTGGTCTATCAGATTTAGTTTTTGAGATTTTTTTAAAAAATTGTGTATATATTTTACGTTATAACTGTTATAATATATAATATTACATTGACAGTTAAAAAACCAAAGACACATGGATTTAAGTATTTATTGCAAAAACTTAATTTACATAATTACATTAGTCACTAATCACATACAAATTTTCTTTTATACGACTTTCTAGAATGGAGTTTACTAGGGCAGTCTCGCTGAAGGCTCCAGCAGTAGTCCGCCATCATGTGGCTATCCCATCGTCCTTGATAACGATCTTCCATAGTTTTAATATCCTGATGGAATCTTTCCCCCTGTTCTTCACTACAATCACCTAAGTTTTCTGGAAAACGATCTAGGTGGCTGTGGAGGTAGTGAACTTTTATACTCATGTTGCAGCCGAGAATATTAAAATTTGAAAGCATAGTTTCCACTAATTCTACGTAATTCTCTGCTTTATGATTGCCAAGAAAATTTTGTACTACTTGAACAAATGAACACCAAGCATTAGATTCAGTCTCGTTCATTGATGTGGTGAATTGTGGATCTTTAACAAGTTGCCTTATTTGAGGACCATCAAATATACCAGCTTTTAGTTTTTCCGTGCTAATGCCAGGAAATTTACGTGATAAATACCCAAAACAATTTCCATCTCGATTTAAAGCCTTCACAAATTGCTTCATTAAGCCTAGCTTGATATGCAAGGGCGGAAGTAAGATTTTTTCTCTTGCAACCAAAGGTTCGTTGATCACGTTTTGTTTTCCTTGAATCATGACATCTCTTGAAGGCCATTTTTTTAACCCAGTGCTCATTTTTATCTCTGCTGTCCCAAAGGCACAAAAAAACAACGATATTTTGTATAACCACTCTGCTGTCCAAGGAGGAAGTTAAAGTTACCTGTATCTCAAAAACTAGAGCTGATAGAAACAATCTGGTGGCATTTTTGGAATCAGCACATTAAAAACATCTAAAATCAGATGTTAGATTTCCGGCACCAAATTTTTTTTTCATTTTGTTACCCTGTGTTATAGATATATTTTAAAAATTCTTTAAAAATTATTATACTAAGGCAACCTTTCTAATATTATGATATTTCCAAAGAGAAATTTTTTAGGTCAATAACATTTGCTGTTCATAAACTATGAAAACTTTATTTATTGCTAAATGTACTTATATGTTTCGTTTTCCAGAATATTCTTTTTAATATTACATTTAATTCAGTTTCGTTTCATCTAATTTCCAAAGCCTAAACTTTCGTCACTTGATAGGGAATAATCATTACTACCTGTTAAATATTAACGCGATTCCATGACTGAATTTATTAATTTATTTTTTACTGTTATAACAATCATTTAAAGCAAGTCGTGTGGCATATCATTGTCAACTGTTTTTCGAAACTACTTTTAAAGATATTATTTTTTATCTGGTCAAAATCACTTTAATTACATCGCGCACTTAACTATTTATTAAATTTGGAATGCCTTGTCTCTGCTGCGATCAACCAATTTCTAGTTGACTATTGTAGTTATCCTTCATCGCAACAATCGTTTTAAAAGCCGATCTTTTATCAAATAAAAACACAGCCTAATACACTTGGTCGTTGGTTGACATTTTACTACAGCTCTCTACACGTAATGCTTTTCCACTTTATCGTATATCACGTTCGCGGTATACAACAAGCCCTTTCCAAGAGTATACAAGTGTATATATGTATGTATCGTTAAAAGGGAAATTAAATTATGAAAAATTGTATGACCGAGTGTTTAATGAGTTTTACGAAGTAACAGAGAGGTGGCAGAGTGATGCTAAAACATACAAGAATGTAGCAGCGTTAGTAAAAAGATTGTCACTACACTATCAACATGCACCGTGCTAGACCTGGGATCCCTTATACGTTTTTTTTTGAGAAGGGAAGGTGTCAAATCAATCGAAATTAATCGTAGAATGACAGCGCAGTAGGTGATTCGAGTTATAGTAGATGTACGAGTATGGAGAATATTTGCGTCGCTTCCATGTCAAATGTGATGGTTTTCGGGAAAAAATTATTAGCTGAAAAAACCTGAGCTGCCTATTACCGACCAGAAACCAAAACATCAAGCAAGTAATAGTGCAACAGCTCATCGGAGAAATTAAAAAAATACCAGACTCAACCTGGAAAAGGAATTTTACCTCTCTTTTGAGAAGCAAAAGGAGTAATTTTGACATGGATAGGAAAGTGACAGAAACATATTTCTTATTTAGAGTAAAAGAGGAGGACCTCTGACTTGACAGATGTATTATTACAGCATAAAGACGTTTGCCGGCATACATCCCATTTGAGAATTCAGGCTATCCAGGATGTGAAATTTGAATATCTCATATGTATCCATCCTTCTTTATCTGGCCTTGTTCCTAGTGATTTTCATGTGTTCGGATTACTCACGGAATCAATGAAAGGCAACTATTTCAAAAGTGATTGACAGGTAAAAAAACAGAAATAAACAAAAGAATTTTTAAACGTGGTATCTATGTACTATCCATACCGGGTTATACTTGCATTCAATGTCAGGGAGATTACGTGGAAAAATAATGTACATAATTTTATTTATTTTCCGCAAAATAAAATTTATAGTATTTTTATTTGATAGACCCTCGTAGATAATGTTTGTCATTAGCAGAGTCTTAAGAAACCTGAGACCATTACCATTGAATAACTTAGGAAATATTTCTTACGTGCTTCCAAAGATTTGGCACAGTGCAAGCGACGTCCTCTGGTAAAAACCGAGTCAACATCCACTAACCTAAATTTTTGGTGAAAGAAAAAGGAAAAAGTTCATAATAAATAAGTCGAAATTTGTCCGACAAAAGGTTAATAATTTTTCTCATAATTGCGAAAACTTTTTTAATGTAATTTCCCGTCGTATAATAAAATACCAACTTTCCCATGGAAACTTTTGAATTAAGTTATAAACAAGAGCGAGACGGACGACAGAATCTGAATGTTTAATGTTGATGAAGTGGAAAATTACTGTGGAGTTTATAGTAAAATAATTTTATGAGATGAAACGAAGTTTAGGAAAAACGCGAAATCATCTTATCTAAGAAACAATTTTCTGAGTTAAAAGGCTGTTTTTGTTGTTGATGTTGCCGTTGTAGAAATTGCGAAAATATGTTTCAGCATTTCCTTAATTTAGGAATTGTGTCTTCTCTTTAAAGGTTTCCCCAATAGAATTTATAACGGTTCGAGTATCCCCTACGCTCAAGATAATTGCGATGTTAACTTTTCAGTAATGTATTTGGGGTTTTTTATTGCACATAAATAATAAATATTTTCAAAGGAGCAGGAAAAATGTTAATTTAATTACAATATCTAATTAAGTGTATAAATGCAGTCGATCAATATATTCGAAAAGAAAAAGCTTCTCGAAGTCTTAGTTAATGAATCTATGTATTCTTACGACAAAACGAAGCTTTTACAGGATAGAAAGGAAATAATTTAAATTACCATTTATTGGTTTTCTATTTTTGGGAACTTCGTTTTCACTTATTCCTCAATTTATCATTAAAAAATAATGAACAAAGACACTCTTTGTATAAAATTATGCGCTTCTAAGAGGTGAAAGTGAAAATGTTTAATTTTGACATTGTCTATACATTGCAGAAACTTTTGAAAAAATTTCCTGTTCTCTGGTGAGACTCGAACTTATGGTCTCATGTTTGGCGGGCATGTATCTTACAATTCTACAGAAGAGAGCGGTGATATTCGAACGTAAAAGAGTATAATTATGATATGGAGACTTCCGCGGTCGTGGTCCATACTATCTTCTTCTGAGCTTCCGGGCTGGAACCGGGTTGCTTTCGTCAGTTTCAGTGCGACAGACAGTAGCAGTAGTCGTACCCATACGAGAGGGTACGAAACGTCGGCAGTTATATCAGCGACGCGGTTCCAGTCCGGAAGTCCAGAAGAAGATAGTATAATCATCTGTCGCAGGTTCATTCTGTTCTTCTGTTTATTTTGGTATTTAACTGTATTATTTTCTTTAGAATATTGCTACTTCGTTCATATTTTTTGTACATCACTGTATATCCAAGTGTTACGATTTTCACGAAAATTATAGTTGAATAATTTTCATTTTCTTAGCAGTTTTACATTTTAATTTCTCAGCCAGCAATTTAATTGATTTATTGTTTACATTTTCTTAATCTAGATTATTCTTACATACTCTGCTAGTTCAGTTTCTTAGTTTAACGTTTTATTCACTTATTTATTCCTTTCTCGTGGATTTTCGTAACTTGTAAAGTATTCTTTTAGTCCTTTATCCGCATGAACCGATCAACTGATTGATCGAAAATATATTAATTTATTAAATTTATTTGTCCCACATTTGTCTACAATAAACTAATATTTTTATTTTACACTTAATCTAATTTTCATTTGAATTATAAGCGATATTGGATTCATTTTAAAAATCATTTCGGGTATTTTTAATTATCCCCTGAGTATTATTCCAACGCCATCTAGGATTTTATTGTTTTATATTGGTTATTATTGTTATTCGCTTTTTTCATCGTTACAACTAATTAATTTTAGCCTTTTAAATATCTTCGTATCTGTTTTCCAGGTTATTTTATGTCATTTTATATTTAGTTGTATTTTAATTAATGATTTCGCACATCGTTGTCGAAAAAAAGGTTAATTAAAATTTAACTTCGTGTGCTAAATAAAACATTTTAGGTGATTTAATGAGTATTTTCCTTTGTGAAAATAAATTTCCTTCAATTCTGAATTAAAAAATACCAGTTCTCAAAATTATTTCGGGTTGTGATAAGCTTTTATTGAGAAGAAAATTGAACAACATTTCGCTCCCACATAGTTTTGTTACCACCGTTTTAGACCAGTTAATGAATCGTGGCTTATTTTTTAAATTTTATCCGACTCTTTGCATAAAAGAGATATGGTTTTCAAACTATAACATATAATTGGAATAGTTTTGCATTTTTCGCTATGATTTTTTAGTCTTCGATTCTGGGACATGTTAATTTTGCATAACATAAATGGCCATGTAAATCTGTTATTTCGCATATCAAATCATTCAAAGATCAAATTGAAAGTCTTAATATACTACGTCACTTACAACCTTTGAACGAAGGTTTAGCGAGACCCTGCTTTTACATACGAGGGAGCGTTTTTATATTCGCGGAACGAGCGGGTTGTAGAGGGGTGAGTAGGCGCATTGGGGGCGTGGCCTGTGCAGCGACTCATGATTAGTATAAATACGAAGTTTCATTGTTATTAGACAGTTAGTCTTTGAGCTATCGTCAACCAAGTAACATAATCAGGAGTGAAAAGTGAAATATAGAAAAAATCGAATATCGTGCCGTTATAAAGTTCCTTACCAGGCAAGGAAAATCAGTCGCGACAATAATGAATAAGATGTCATTGGTTTACGGCGACTCTTGTCCAGGAAAAACCATGGTGTACAAGTGGCATAATTTATTTAAACAAGGAAAGGAATCCCTTGAAGACGACCCGAGGCCGGGCAGGAGCATTGAGGTGACCACGCCAGCACTTATCCAAAAGTTGACA
>JAVIWB010005173.1:0-69422 GCA_031893035.1 Dermolepida albohirtum
GGTGTGATGCACTGGGGAGTGTCGCCGGAGGTGGGCAGAGTGCTCCTTATGCAAAAACGGGCCCTGAGAATTATCTCTGGGTTGGACTATAGGGATTCCTGCAGAGAATATTTTCGAAGTAACTCAATATTAACTATTTATGATATTTATATATTAGATCTCCTATGCTTCGTTTTTAGGAACAAAAACGCTTTTTCGACTGATAATTATTTATTATTTGCCTCACACGCAAAATCTATGTTCCAAAAAGGAACATATTTTATGGGATGTAAATTACAGAATAACTTACCACTTTGAATTAGAAATGTCACAAACGTCTCTATTTTTAAAAGCAACCTTAAGCGGTACCTGCTTACGATAAATTGTTATTGCATAAATGACTTTCTATGTCCAAGTTTATCTTTTTTCTTATTGAGACGTGTTTCTAGCATGAGTGTGTACGTAGTATGTATTGATTGCTATTTTCTTATATGTACTGATATGTACTGTATGCACATTGTTTTAGAAATAAAATTTATTATTGTTATTACACTTTCACTTAATTAACCTATTCAAAACCAATAAACACGAATGACTGCAGTTTGCACTATTATCTTGATATCTTCTATAATTATACTCTATAACACTATTACCATTCGGTAATAAATAGTTTTCAACTTCAGTCAGAGTTTTAGAGCTCCGTAGCTATCGAACTCTTATTATATAATTACTTTTCTTATAAGTTACTTAATGAATCCAGCCTTCTTAGGAAATGCGATTAATCTAGAATGAGGAGGTAATATTTTTTTTCCAGATTGCTCGTTTTCTTAATTAATGGATATAATAACACATAACAACTAAAAACAATAAATATATACAGGCTTCATATTCCCACTCAAACTTCGATCTTTGAAACTAATTTAATATACGTATGTTTAACTCATTTTTTATATCAATTAAGAATACAGAATTAAATATAAATACAATAATAGTTTATTATTTATTTTTAATACCTACATACATATAATATAACAAGTGTAAATCAATTTTTCCTAATAAACCGATATCATAAATTTTCTGCAGCCTGTGTACAACTAACTTCTTTGTTATGCAAACACACTCAGATGTGACACCATTATACATTTTTTCTATTTCTATATTTACTACTCTGCCACTTCTACCTAAACGATTCACCGATTCCTTATCGAATTTAAAATATTTTAAATTTGTTAAAAGTGCTAATCGAGTTTCACCATTCCTTTAAACCGTCAAATTTCCATCAAACCTTCATACGCTAATTTTACTACTCTCCATTTTCTTCGATTTTCAATAATCTAGTCGATCCACTAAAACATTCACTAGACATTTGTAAATTGGAAGTATTAATAACTGGAAATGCTCCATTGTAATATTTAAAATATTTTTTCAATTTCACATTTTCTAATAAAAATCGATACCACTTCTCAACATTAAAAATCACACATATCTTTTTTACACCAACAATTTGCACCATAGGTTCAAAGTACTAATCTAGTGACAAACCAACACATGACTTTCATTCAAAACATATACATATTCCTTCTCCTATTAAAAGTACATTCAATGATACTTCCCATAAAACTTTCCCCGCACACATATCTACTTTAGCTGACGTGTGACCTATTTTCTATTTCTGACCTAAGATTCTGTAAAAGAGTTGTCTTTATAAATCTACACCTCATACGTGAAATTATCTTTTTCTATAGCAACATTTCTTAATTCACGAGTCTTAAAATTTTTGAGAAAAAAATCATCACTTTGTTATCTTTTATTAAACGAACGCTTTATGATAACTTACAATACTAGCAATGATTCTATAACCCTTCCTTTATATTACATTCCCGTAATTATCTTTTTAGAACTAACCAGGTTCCTTAATCAGACTAACCTTAACCTTAACTCTAACCTTGTAACAATCTTACGTAGCTCAGCCTCATTCTAATCTAAAATCTTTTCATTCACCCTAATCATCACCCTATCATATTGAAATAACCTTGAAATTGAAATAATTAGAACGTCCTCGGGCTCAACCAATTGTAGAACCTCCTCATTGATCTTGACCGTGTCAACATGCAATGTGGTCAAAGTTATTTTTTTTGAATGTTCCCTACCTAATAGATTTCGTATCAGTCATAAACATCCAAAGAAATCAAAGGACTGGTGATAAAGGATACATTCATTGATGTTTCTTCGTTGCTTCTTAATAGAATTACATTTAGACTCTTTACAATTGTAAGTAATCGAATTAGACTTTCCTTCAAACAAATGTAGAATAAGTGAAGAAGGCGGAAGAAGCGAATTTCATTTCTGAATGTCACAGTTACGAATTTCAATTAATTTATATCATAGTTATTAGTTTTTAGACCAATTATTAATTATTATCATGTAAGGATATCGCAATAAGAGTCCAAACCTTTGAGATTATTACCGAGCTGTTTGCACTTGGAGCATGACTAGGAAGAATTAGTATTAGTGTAAACTGGACGTCAGACAAATCAATATAATCGATTTTGTAGTTTATCGTAAATACTAGAAGTAAAAAATTTATGATTTTGGGTTATTGAACCGGAATGAGAACAGTTTAGTGTTGTCGAGTAATAATTAAACAGAAAAAAACCGAACGTTAAGTTAGTAGTTCGTAATTAAAAAAAGTGCAACTGGTTTAAGAGATGTTCTATCAGTCAGCTATCGTTCTTTGGGCCAAGCATACATATATCTCGTTTGTATAGTTGTCTTTATTACGTTAGGAGTCTTGTACGATTCAGTTTAATTATGTCGCAATTACGAACCTTAAAAGATTATCATTGGTTTACAAAGTAAACACGTTTATCGGCGAATTTTGAAACTAATATAATTTGCAAAGTTTGTTGTAAAACCTTCATGTTCCGGAATAAATTTGAATGTAAAAAAACACGTGTATAATGCACAGCATAAAAATCAAAAAAATGCATTTATTTGAATAACCAATTTGTATTCGATTTAGGATTAACGTTGACTACGTATAATCTGCCATTTATCTATTAGACAATAAATCATTTTGTTTTTTCTGGTTTAGTCAAATAACTTTACGAAAAAATGTAGAATTAGTTCGCGATAAAATTGAAAACCGAATTAAATCAGAACTAAAAGATGAGTCGACTCATTGTAGAAATACTCTGTTCTTAATGTTAAAGTATGTATAACTTAAACCGTCGGTTTCAATTTTACTGGTTAACAAAAAATACAAAAATGTACCGCTGCAGTAATTAAAAAAGAGTACTAAATACAATGAAAATTTTTAAAATTTTAAAAAACCAAATCTTAATATTAATCACTGATGGTGCCGCAACAATATTCGTGGTAACTTGTTACTTGGAATATGTAAAATAGATGCTTTAAATCTTACTATTTGACAGTATTATCAAAAGGTAGATGGTTCAATAGAGCATACGAAAGCGATGTTTCTTAAATCCCCAAAACGTGTTCGCGAATTTCACAAACAATGTCTCGACAACTCTGATTCTCCACAACCGATTATTACACGCTGGCGTACATGGTTAAAGGTAGCATTTTATTACTTGTACCATTTCTAACAAGTTAGGTATGTAGTTTCACAATTTTATCCTGACAAAGCGAAGAAAATCGGAAAAAATTCGAAGATAGTTGCAGCGGATATAGAAATTATTCATCATAATTACAATAAACTATTTGAAATAGTTGAAAAAGTAGAAAAACCTTCAATGTTATTATTGAAGTCAATATAAAAAGTGAATACCGTACAAATGCAGCTATATGCATTCAGCAACCTAACAAACATTTATATAAAGAAGACACTGTCAATTGTTATTTATATTAATTATTCTAAAAATCATTTGCATTTTTTCGAAGCGCATGAAAAAATGAAGAAGAAGAAAAACGAACAAGAAAATGGCACTCTTCACCTTTTCAAGCCAATAGCTGCTGTTATGATGGCTTTTAGTAAGACAATGGGTCGATCAGTAAATTGGTGGGTTGGTAAAGGCCTAAACTAATTATAAGTTTCTAATAGAATTATGTAACATAAGAAATTTACACAAGCAGTAGGGATATCTAGTGTATTACTCACCGATCAACATTTGTTAATTATTAAACAATGTAGCAATCCTTTCCAGAATGGCCGAAAAGCACCGCCACCGGTTGCGCTTTCGCGAAAAGTGGGTGCTGGATCCAATCGTGATCACTTATAAGAGAACACAGCCACATGATCGACATATTCGTTCTGATTAGTCACACGGTGTTACATGATACTAAGATGATAACCAAAAGACAACGTTAAATATTAAAACTATAAAAATAAAAGAACATTTCAATAACTAAATGACTTCAAATAATAATGTGGAAATGACATGTCATTAAATTAAACAAATTTTATAGTAAGTTTCATAACGAAATAACGTCACTATAAGAATTTAATGTTTATAAATAAAATAGAGAGTAGTACATCAATGACAGATATTGTTACGACGGTAATACCAGAACAGATTACGGTCTTATATATGTATGATATATATAAACATTTGCAGACCAAATACATATCTGCAGCTTCGGCTGTAAAGCTCGAGCTCGGAATTTTTATTAGGGTTCCCTAAATATACTAGGTGGGCCAAAAGTCACCTTGGGGTTTAAAAGTTTAATAACTTTTCCGTTTATATATTTTTTTAAATTTTTTTTCAGATAATAAAATATATAAAATGGAAATTTTTTTACACTAAGTATGGAAAATAATGTCACTTAAATGACCCGATTTTAGCTTCGCCATGATGGGCTCGATTTGAAGCATTTGCCATAACATCTTTCAAAATTTGTGACTGTAGCGCTCGAATTTCTGCAACGATGTTGGCCTTAAGTTCAAGGACTATCTCGGGCTTGTTCACATATATTCGCAAATTCAAATAACCCCAAAGAAAATAGTCAGGTGCTGAGAAAACTGGCGAAGACGCTGGCCAATTAATTTCCGAATTTCTGGAAATTATTTGCTCTCCAAAAATTTGACTTAAACGTACTATTGTGTCTCGGGAAGTGTGGGCAGTGGCTCCATCCTGCTGAAACCACATCTTAGGTCTGTTTTCAAGAGCAGGACATAAAAAATTTCTATCATAAACCGATACCGCTCTCCATTTACGGTTACAGCACTTCCATCTTCATTTTCGAAGAAGTAAGGCCCAATGATATTTTCAGATGTAATGCTACACCATACTGTACACCTAATGGGATGCAATTGGCGTTGATGAATGGCACTTGGTTTTTTAGAACCCCAGAACCTAGAGTTCTACTTATTAACAAAGCCATTCAAATGAAGATGAGCTTCATCACCCATAGTCAGATTTTCAATAAAGTCGATTTCATTTTTGGCTAACTGTTGAAATTTAACTGCAAAATTTAGGCGTTGATCTGCGGGTTTTAGTTCTTGCACTAATCGCATCTTATATGGGAATAACAGTCAATCTTTTTTCAAAATGCGCCGTAATGACGTACGAGCCACTTTGCCCTACATGTTCAATATTTTCCACAGTGCCAATTAAACGTGGTCTACCTATTCCAGGCAAATCCCTACAGTGCCATGTTGGTGGTGACGATGAACTAAGCAACGAATCTTTGCTTCAGCGGGCGAAATTCTTCTAAAATATCGACGATATGCTCTTTACGTTAAAATAATTGATCGCTGATATAAGTAATAAAATTCTATTATTCTGGTTCTTTGTTCAGTTGTGAATCTCTCTATTATTTATTCTCCAAGTGTTATTTATATAATCTGAAAAAAAATTTAAAAGAATATACAATATAAACGCAAAAGTTATTAAATTTTTAAACCCCATGGTGACTTTTGGCCCACCCAGTAGTTTCCTTTCGTTGCACTGTAAAATGTCTTCGACAATTTCTTTAGCCGTGCTGAATGTATTTTGCACAGTACGGTATATGCAGGTGAAAACAATACGTGATCTTCCGAATCTAAAACAAAAATTAACATATAAATACAGCTATACTATTGTGTCTGCCCGACGCAAATATCCAGCTTTACCTATAAATCATTTAGCATTTATTTACAGTATCTTACATGAATCCTTAATCCACAATAGAACCTTAAAACAGACAGCTAATAATAATAACTTATACTAATATAAGGCACAGTAAACAGAAAAGCAATACATACACAAAAAGCTAACGGAAAAAGTATATATTTGAAAAGGTGTCGCTGTCATAGGGTTACGAGATTTTTTGATTCTGTAACAGAGTCGTCATTTACATCGCTTATTAGGGGATTTTAATGGAGCTATAAGATCTAATTTTTTTTAGTATTCAGCTTTAAAAATCATGCAGTAATTATACTGTTTTTGTAACTCAACACGTTCACTGAATAAAGAATACTAACATGACGACTATGTTAATAAACGTTTTAACATGCAAATAAAGATGCTTTACATAATAATAATGAAAGTGAAACTTCATATAAATAATGTAAATTAAAAAATATATTTAAATAGAGTCAATTAATCCAGACGTAAATGCAATTCGACTTAATATGAATTGAACAGAATAATTTACCTTTTAAAAATTAAACGTTTATGTTTTATCGGTGAAACAGAAAGGTGGAAAGAGCATGAGCAATAAAAATTTATTAATGTTGCCACCAACTGCGAGATTGTTAGTAAGTGACCTCGTTCGAACAATATACATATAAGTATGTATATCTATGTGCACATACACACATATATATATATATACCGTGAATATATTTTATAATGCAACATGCACATACATACATAACGTAATAATGAAATGACAGCAATGTATTTTAGCGTGTATTTTATTTTGCAACATAGGATGTGAAATACAGTAGTTGAACAGAATTTAAAAACTAATTTAACAAATTTTCAAAAATGTCACCATTGACGGCCAGACAGTATCCTAAGCGATTGTAGAATTCATTTATTGTATTTTGTATCTGCTCTGGAGTTATTTCTCTTGCAGCAACTCGTATTCTATTTTTTAATTGGTCAATATTGTTTAGAGGTTCTCCATGAAAAACCTTATTTCTGATACATGACCAAAGAAAGAAATCGTTTGGAGACGGGCCTGGTGACCTTGCGGACCATTCTACTTCTCCTCCACGGCCTATCCAACGGTTTGGAAATCTTTCGTTGAAATATGTTCTAACCATATGAGAATTATATGCCGGCGCACCATCATGCTGGTACCAAATCTCACCATCAATATTTAAAGCGTGGAGGGCTGGCATAACTCTGTACTCAAGCAATTCTAAATATTTTTCTCCTGTAAGAGTACCCTCAATAAAAAACGGTCCTACAATATGGTGTCCAATCAACCCAGTCCAAACATTGACTTTCTGTGGCCGCTGAGTCCTTGTGATATGATATCTATGCAAATTTTGTCTACTCCAGTAGCGGCAGTTCTGTGAATTTACTTCACCATTTACATAAAATGTTGCTTCATCTGTAAAGCAAATTCTGCGTAGTAAAGTATCATCATTATGAAGCTTATCCAACATGATTTCACAAAAGTTACTTCTTCTTTCTGCATCATTCGCAATTAGTTGCTGATGGTTTTGAAAATGATACGACTTAAAATATTCTCGTTTTAGTAGTTTATGCACGGAAGATTTGCTTGCATTTGTAGTTTGTGCTAAAGCTTTTGTCGAGAGCATATTATTATTTTCGATTGTTTGTAGAATTTCATCTTTTTCATCTCGTCAGTAATAACATATCTTGGCCTATTCTTTTTTTTATGATTAGGAACGATGCATCCATTATTTTTATACTTCTGTACTAACCTACTTATTGTAGTTGGACTCGGTCTTGGACGGTCAGGATATGTAATTTGAAACAAATCTGCTACTCTCCCCAAACTCATATTCGAGTTATACCAGTTCACTAATAACAGTTTTTCTTCTACACTATACATACCTCAAAAATAGAGTAACTTATTTTGACATCCTATGTTGCAAAATAAAATACACGCTAAAATACATTGCTGTCATTTCATTATTACGTTACTCTAGCAACTAGTGTATGTATGTGCATGTTGCATTATAAAATATATTCACGGTATATATATATATATATATATATATGATTATCTTAAAATATAGAAATTTCGTCTATGCTTTTATAAAATAAATATAAATAAATATTTGTGTAGTGAGTTAATCGAAAACCTAAAACGTTAAGCTAATTAGTAAAGTTATTAAATTAGCAAAGGTTTATCAAAATTTGTATAATATGCGATGTCTGAATTACTCCACGTTTTATACAAATTTATAGTAAGAATATAAAATACTCTTTTGCCTATTATTTAGTCAGTGTATGTTAGATCACTGAAGGTTGATATATAACCCCTTGCCACAAAAATTTTCGTTTTCTGTATACGTATTTCGACAACTAAGTTGTCATCATCAGTAGATAATTAAACAGTGTCGCACCTGGACAACTAAGGTAAAAATGCGAAAAACAACTTCCACACGCGATCCGTACCGCTGAAAGCCAAAACGAATACTGTTCCAGGTGTGACATTGTTTAATTATCTGCTGATGATGACAACTTAGTTGTCGAAATACGTATACAGAAAACGAAAATTATTGTGGCGAGGGGTTATATATCAACCCTCAGTGATCTAGTTAATCAACCACAGGCTCCATTAAAATTACCTTCAGTGTGTGTTGTTTAAGAACACAAATTTTTTTTTCCTAACGGATAGAAATCTCAGAGTTATAGTTCGTTAAAAACAAATAAGCATATTTCCCTTTGCTGCAACAATAATGTCTTTCACATAATTATTAATTTACGTTCAAGAATAAATTCTCCTTAAATGTGTGGTTAGAATATGATTGCTATTATTTTTATATAATAAGGAAACGACTTTTCCATTACAATATTGGTGATGAATAAAACATATCAATATAATAAATCATAAGTAACATTATTTAAATTTTACAAATTGAACTAATTTTATTATTTATTATTATCAGTGTATAAAATACTATAGATTGCATGCACATACCTAAATTTATTTGCAGTTCAGTGAATGACAAATAATAAAGATTGTTTTAACTTATAAGACATATTAGTTTATAGTTAACTGATTGTCGAAAGTTTCTTTTTCTTGCAGTGAATCGAAAATTTGTGAAAGAAAACGGATAGAGGAAAAAGAACAAATTTTTTTTTATGTTTCCGCAAATTGCTACAAATAAGTATTTGATTAGGTTTTCGAAAGGCAGTTTTCCATTCTGAATTTCGAAGGGCGATAACTTAAAAGAAAAGTTTTAAATTCTATTTGCTAGTTCGAGATTTGCGCTGTTCTTAGGATATATTCATTTGTCTCTAATATTTTCTCAGGTACGTTTTACTATATTAAAATTATTTATTATTTTTATGAACTCTACGCTCTAATGGTTAATTAAAAGCAACAATATGTATTAATATTTATTTTTATTTTAAACATAAAAATAAAATTTATATTGTGGCAAACAAAATTAAAACGTACTTTCAAATTAAATCCATATCTTTTTACTTGTAAATATACAACACCAAAACAATTTAAATGAATAACAACTTATAAAAGGCTAACAATCGATAAATATATGAATATCATATACATATGTATATACCAATATATATACTATTTACTATATATATATATATATATATATATATATATATATATATGTACCTTGTAATAAAAGAAATGAAATGTAATTTTCTTTCTGTTCCAGCTATTTTAATTTATAATATTCTTTTATGTGAGTTTCAGAATGTAAGTGACAGTCCCCTGATATTCAATACTTAATATATGTTTCACTATAGTTTATCTGTTTATATGTGTATTGGATCCCTGTTTTGAATCCTGTTACTGGTCAAAAATGATTTGTGTTCAATTTTAGCCAAACGCATAGTGGTTGTGCGTTTTGGCTCTCGACGATACAGATCGTGTACAGAATTTTTTTCGTGCGGATTTTTGTCGCAGCTTCCAAGTGCGACATTATTTAATTATCTACTGATGATACGAAAATTAATGTGGAAAGGGATTATATATCAACCTTAAGGGATTAAGTTAATCAACTACTGTCTCCATCAAGCTTACTATGGTTTAAAGTGTTTATGAAACCACATCACGCCTAGCATTTCCTTTTTCGATTATAAAATAATTTGTATTTGTCGGATTTAATTTCATAGGTTCATATTGTATAGTACCTATTAAAATTCAAAGTTTGCTACTAATTCAATTTTTTTTTGAAATATATGAATAGTTGAAAACAGGTTCATTGCATAATGTTTTACATATTTCGAAAGTTTCTGTAAATTCAGATATATTTGTAGTATGATTGACATTTATTTTATGAATCCTTTAATTGTTTTTACCTTATTTCGTAAAAGCTTATTTTTAAGGAAATCCCAATTTATAAAATTAGCATTTCTCGCAAATGAAAAACACACAGCTGGTCCTTGAGGTAATGTGACTCAAGTTGATTATTTTGTAATAATAATTCAATGTATTAAATACCCCTTTTAACTCTTTGTCAACTGCGTTCAAGATATATTTGCTATTACCTAAGTGAAGGTTTTAGTAGCTGTGGGTATTAGTTGATCACTAATACATACATACGTTAAAAATTTGAATTCTAAAATCCTCCTTTAAAAAATATTTCATTTAGTTGTATATTTTGGTCAGGTTCAATAAGGAAAGGGTTACAGAGATTATATAGACGTTCTTAAAAATTATATATAAATAAGTATGTTACAACCAACTGAAGGTTTGCCAAATGAATTTTTTTATTAATTCTTCCTCCGTTCTAAATCAATTCTTCTTGAATATAACACCAACTTCGTTTTGAAATAGAAAGTAGGAAATAGAAACTGCTCGTGAAATTTGTTTTCTAGATTTCGCTTTTTTGCCTTCCTTTTTTAAATTTGCTGTTTTCTTTACTATTATTATTAGATCGAACACCCCACATGAGCTCGCCAAGCCATTATAATTTATTTTTAATATTCTTACATATATTCATACAAACTAACAATAGTTTATAAATTTTATTCATAACATTTGGCAATATATACATATGTATATACACATATATATATATATATATATATATATATATATATATATATATATATATATACAAACATATATACATGTAAAGGTGTTTCAAATTGCGCGGTTTTGTTTAAGAATAAATAAAATATACATAGCGCACTGATTTTGTCTGGGTATGTGGGCATTTAAAAAGTGTGATATATGTCATTTATAAAAATGGCTTCGTACACGGTACAACAACGCGTTCAAATTGTTGAATTATTTTATGAAAATCAGCGTTCTGTGAAAAGAGTTTTTAGAAAATTACGTGAATTTTATGGTTTACATAATCGTCAATCTGAAAGCACTATTGGTCGAATTATTAAAAAATTTCAAGAGACCGGTTCCGTGGAAGATCAAAAAAGTGAAAAATATGGTCGTCATTCACAAGAAAATATTGGTTTGGTTCGCGAAAGTGTTGCTGAAGATCCTGAAATGTCCATTAGACGACGTTCACAACATCTTGGACTTAGTGGATCAACAATATGGAGTATTTTACACAAGGATTTAGATCTGAAGGCATATAAGGTTCAAATAATACAGGAACTGAAGCCATTAGATCATTTAAAACGTCGTTCATTTGTCAATTTCATCAATGAACAACCAACTGATTTTTTCTCAAAAGATAATGTTTTCCGATGAGGCACATTTTGAACTTGGTGGCTATATTAATAAACAAAATTGCCGTATCTGGGCTGAGGAAAATCCACGAATTATTCATGAGAAACCCATGCATCCTAAACGAGTTACTGTTTGGTGTGCATTATGATCAGGTGGTGTAATTGGACTTTACTTCTTTGAAAATGCTGCTGGTGAAGCTATAACTGTCAATGGTGATCAATATCGTTGGATGGTAACCGAAATTTTGTGGCCTGAATTAATGAATATTGATCTAGATGATATGTGGTTTCAACAAGATGGCGCTACACCTCACTTTGCTCATTGATTGATTTATTGAGAGAAAAATTTCCTGGACCTGTAATCTCAAGAAACGGTGATGTTAATTGGCTACCAAGATCATGTGATTTACACCGTTAGACTATTTTCTTTGGGGTTATGTGAAAAGTCAGGTTTATAAAAACAATCCACAATCAATTCCTGCTTTGAAAGATGAAATTATTCGTGTCAATGGTGAGACAGAGTCCCAATTATGCCAAAATGTCGTTGAAAATTTTAACAAAAGAGTACTGAAACTTCAATTACCAATAAAAAGTTTTTGAAAGTGAATGCAAATTATGTGTTTTATTTATTCTATAGAAAAACCGCGAAATTTAAAACACCCTTTATATATATATATATATATATATATATATATATATATAGTGGAATATATACATATATATATATATATATATATATATATATATATATATATCACTATTCCACTAAAATTTACTAAAATGATAAATACAACAATTAATAGACATTTATATGGTATACTTTGCGTAACAAATAGTGCACATATGTAATAATTACACTGATGAAAAAAAGCTCAACACTTCCTTTTTCAATACGAGGGCAGTCGTTTATATTTCGGGAACTAGCAACACTGTTAATGTACATAAAATATATATATATATATATATATATATATATAATGTGTGTGTATCAGCAAAATTTAATACCTAACACTTACGTAATAATTTTATAAATATTTATTTGATTAAGTGATTATAACGTTAATGTTACTACAAATTTTTTATTTATATGTAGCCGTGGTGAATGTACTGTTAAAGATTGTTTATGTAATATATATATGTTTATGTATTGATACATATATGTACATATGTATTTATCAGAAGAAGAAGCTTGTAATATCATACGATTTGCCTGCAATGGATACTGAAAATTTGATCAATATCAAACTTAATATCAGAATATGCTTATTGACGGTCCATAAGATGTGGATGAATATTTAAAGCAGTACGACGAATTGCTAGTGTTCATCGAGATCTTATAATGAATCAATTTAAAGTTAGCAAATCTTTTTTATTTTGATGATAACAATACTGTAATCGGCAACATACGATCCAACTGGTGATTTAATTAATTTAATTAATATTTAAGTAAATTTCGACTAGTTATATCTAAAAAGACGAAGATTGATTTAGGGCAATCTTAAAATATTCTAGCGAACATCATCGTGATTTTGATCCTAAGAAGACCAGTTAAGTGCCTGTTTTAACGAGATAGATAGTAATCGCGTTATATTTATTTTTATTTATTTATTATCATTTTATAAGGATTGTTATTAAATTAAGATTTTTTAATTATAGATTTTTAAATTCAGAGTAGAAACCATTACATAAAATTATTGATGTGTACTTGAAGAGTCACATATATCTTTGTATAATAAGTAATTTCATGTATTTAATTTTGCAAAACTCAAGTAAAAGAATCGATAATCAAGTTTTACGGTTATTCAAATTTAATATTAGTTACAATACTTCAATGGCTTACATGCTTTAAAGGTCAGCGTATCTGTAATTTTAACAACCATTTAAACTCAATACGAAGGGATAGTTATTTTATTTTATAATGTATATATATATATATATATATATATATATATATATATATATATATATATGAATCTTCACATAAATGTAGAAACATGTTAGAAGTTAAGAGTTTTATTTTAAATGGTTGTTTTACTTATTTATCAAATATATAATCTATTAGTATTTCAGTTTAAATGAATGTTCATAGTTATGCCAATGCCTCGATTATTTCATAACACCAAACTTAAGAAAACTATTCGGAAACTACAAATTTACTAGGTTATACTTCTCAGTAACTGGAAAAAGCGAAAAACTTTATTATGAAATATCGTAGGTCAAAAAGGACTGTCTGCATTGGCGACGTTAGATATATAAAAGTCGTCTAAAATAAAATATTATGCCAGAATAGGCGCATGTAAAGTATATGTAACATATAAAATAAACATACATTAAATGAAAATAAATTTACAATATAATGATGATAATAATATAATTATAGAGTACATGTAAATTTGGTTCGATGTATTGTTCTGACTTCAAAGAAAGTGTCATCGAAATATTTATGATATTCGAAATTGGACCTGAACATAAATGATGTTATTGAGTGTATCTGCTCCATATTTAAAAAAATTAGAAAGTATGACTACAGGCGAGTAGTTATTTATATGTGTTTGGTTACCTTTCTTGAAAATAGGACTGATGCGAGTGATCTTTCATTTAACAGGATAGCTTGTCTTGCAATATTGAATTAAAAATTATTTTCAAGAGAGTACCATACGGCAATCCTTAATAAGAAAAGAAGGACTTTCAGTGTACTAATGTTGTGAAAGGTGTCTTCATCAGTAGAAGAGAGTAAAAAAATAAGCAACAATAGATTTAATGTTGTCATCGTTTTTGCCAGAGCCGGCACAGTAAGTATTAGAGGACATTTAGCAAATTCTTTAACTATATCTTCAGGATCACGAATGAATAGACATCGTTATGTTATGAGTAGAAAGACTCAGACGATTCTCGATCGTCCTCGTTGACATTGATCACAATGTATGTTAGAATGGTCAAGGTTAATGAAGAGGTTCTAGCATCGGCTGAGCCTGAGAAAATTTCAGTATGAAGGACATTTCAATATCATGAAGCCTGAGGAGGTTTCAATGTCAAAGACATTTCAAAGCCAAGTCAATAAGGAGCTCTAGCATCGGCTGAGCTCAAGGAGGTTCACAAGCATAATTACGTGTATGAATGAAGATTTATAAAGGTAGAGTTATAATTATAGTCAGTATTGCGTTATCATGAAGAGTTCATTTAATATAAGAGAATAAAGTGATTATTCTCAGAAAATCAAAGACAATGAATTGAGAAATAGTACCATTGAAGAAGGCAATTTCATCAATAAAGTGGAAAATTATAAAGTGGATTCTGTTATAAAAGCTGTTTTTGTACAAATGGGTCAGCCGAATGATTTTTGGAATAAAGTAGATATATTTGTATGTACGGAGAAAATTGTACGAGAACCATGTATCTTTAGTAGGAGGAAGGATATATTTTTTTAAAAGATCATTAATCATCATAATAAGTCATTCGAAAATTGTAGGTGTAAAAATGCGATGTATGCTTTTCAATGTTTAAGAATGGGATCGGTTTTTATTAGAGAGTGCGAAGTTGAATATTGAAATAGAAAAAAATGGAGGTTTTTATATTTCGCGTATGAAGGTTTATTAGAATTGTGTCGTTTAAAAGATTTGATGAAATCTCTATTAGCACTTTTAAAAAATATAAAATATTGTGAATTTTATAAGAAATTAATGGATCGATTAGGTAGACGTGAAAGAGATATAAATATGGAAATAGAAAAATGTCTAATGGAGTGATGTCTGAGTGTCTTTGCATAACAAAGAAGTAAGTCCTATATGGGCTGCAGAAAATTTATAATGATTTATTGAGGAAAATTAATTTAAAATTATAAACTCTATTATATGTATGTGTACACTAATAATAAATAATAATCGATTATTGTATTTATGTTTAATTCTGTACTATTAATTGATATAAAAAGCGAGTTAAATATATATGTAAATATTAAATTAGTTTTAATGATGAAAGTTGGAGTTAAGTGACGTGTATATTTTTATTGTTTTTAGTTGTTATATGTCTTTATATTAATCATTACTTAAGAAGACGATTCATTTTTAATAAGATGGGGCCGAGGTGGAAACGTAGTAGTTTAATTCGGAAAGGGAGAAAGAAAGGTATTGGATTGTTGAATACTGTAATAAAAAGCTCCTAGTGGGTTGATATATACCAGGATATAGATTTAGTGGTCTCCAAACGCAATTAAGAGAACTTCTTGAAAGAGGTTATACGGTCGTGATTTTTTTGGATGAGGCTTGAAGAGAGCACGATATATTTTATACTCATTCAAACGATTTATTGAAACGTCACGTTGAAGACGAGAAATTATATCCAAAGGCGAATGAAGAGCAAAGACGCAGGTTTAGGAGAAAGACTAGCTACTTCATTAGTTGCTAATGCCATGAAAGTAAAAACAAAATATGGTATAAGTATAAGGATTAAATATAGAAAGTCTTAGGGATACTAGTATTAGAAGAAGCAGAAGTAAGAGAAGAAGCAGACGGAGGAGTCAATTTGGTGGTACTGTGTCGTTTTTGCAAGTAGTGAAGCAATCACTTAATGCAATATGACATATCGATAAGAGGAAATGAAAATTCAGTGACGTCTGGACAAAGAATATTACTTCCTCATTTCGAGTTATTCCAATGCCAAAGAAAGGTCGATTTTTTTCATCTAATTCTATTGTTTGCAACTCTGGGTGCTTTAGAGTCATTGGGTGGAGATGCCGCAGTTATAGTGAAGGTAGTCAATACTGCTAAAGTGGAGAGATGTCAATTACATGAAGCAGATCGTCATAATCTTGCTATGGAGTCTAAAACTGTAGTGGATTATATTTGAAACCTTATAAAGCAGGATGTGTTATGTCTATTGGAAATGGATTCTATATAAAACCTAATAAAGCGGGTTGTGATGTGTATTTACTAAACGGAATTGCATCAAAAAACGGTTAAATAAATTACTTTGAGAACCTTTAACTGAAAATGTTTTATGGAAGTATGTTAGGAAGTGGAGAATAGGAAAATTTTGAGGTATGTTTAGTAGAGATGCTTTACTAAAGGTTATATATAAAATGGAGAAATGAATAATAATTTTGAATGACAATGTCGGAAAAGGGACTCATCAGGTAGCATATAAGAAAAGTAATATTATGCAGATTTAAAATCTTCGATTGACGTTGAAAAGTATTTATTATTAAATGGTAACAGTGTTATAGAGTATAATTATAGAAGATATCAAGATATTAATAGTGTAAACTGCGGTCATTTGTGTTTATTGCTTTTGAAGAGGGAAATATGAAGGTGTTGGGAATAGTATTTTTTATATAAAAAAGGCATAAATATATAAAGATGGATCATGATAATAATGGAGGTGAGAATGATTTAACTTTTATGTTGTCTGGAAGCGAATAACAGATAGCATGTACATTGAATCTTTCTATATATTTAAGTGGCGAATATGAAATGTGTCTGTTAAGTCTGTAGACTTATGATTCAATTCCTAATGTAGGATTACATGTTCATGTATTTCATTATAAACCTATAATGAGTGATTCTTATCAATGTGTAGATATAACTGTTCCGCAGTGTATTTACGATGATATAGGAAAATGTATTGGTGGACAACTGTGAATTAAAGAAGGCAATCGAAATTTTGTATATTAAATGGTGGTAGTAATACTATAAAAGTTTATATGAGATCTACGGTGGCAATTGATTTTTCAGTTGAAAATTCAATAGATTCGTTGTTTGGTTTTCATTGTAAAGTAATTGATAGCAATAATTGTTGTTAGCGTTGAAATTGTTGATATCACTAAAATCAGCGCTATTGATATTACGTGCAACAGTGTGTGGTTCTTATATAAACAGAGAATTATCTCGTGCATTATATAATTTTCATCCAAAAGTTTCACTAGAACTTAAAATTATAGAAGTCCCGAATGAGAAGATTTATATTCCTGTAAATACTAATGTGTTAAGTAATATTATTATTCGAGCTGTCGATTAGGCAGGGCATCTAGTTGATTTAAAAGGTGAAAATTGAAAACTGAAATGACATTATATTTACGTATTAGCACATGAAGACGAAAAATCGTAATGTTTCTTTCTACCGTTCCCAATGCCCAGACCTGAAAGCGCAGTTAAGCAGAATGGAGGAGCTTGGTGCAATAGTCCTTGCTCTTGAGGATGACTTTTGAACGCTTAAAGAGAAGCTTTCTAGGGTGGATAGCAAGCCTCGATGTGATTGTCAGCATAGTCTAATGGATACTGAGAAGATAATTTGTGAGGTGACGGAGCGCGAGAGTAGGAAGAATAATCTAGTCTTATTTAACCTACCTGAGCTGAATAATTCTTCAAAAGCAGATCAAACTGCGTCTGATGTGTCTAGTATTCATGAAATATTTAATCATATACAGATTCCTGTAACTGTTCACACAACTATCAGGTTAGGCAAATACGATTCCATAAAGCCACAGTAAAAAAGACCAGCGAAAGTAGCACTATCACAATCCTACAGTATTCTTGATGTTCTGCGAAACAGTAGAAAGCTTTAAGATAGTGATACGTTTAAATCCGTCACTATTATTAAGGACAGAACACCTCAACAGACTGCCCACTTCAAATCAATTAGGCAGCAGCTACAACCTAGAGTGTCCGATGGTGAAGTTGGTCTTCATATAAAGTTTATAAATGACGTCCCTACAATAGTTTCATCTGGAGTTCGTCCGGTACACTGATATTGCCCAACAGGTCACTGGTAATGCTCAATTTCTACTATCAAAACGTGCACTGTATTTGTACGAAACAGGTTGACATTTTTACAGACAGCGCGAATCTTTCTTATGACTCATATTTCCTTACGGAGACATGGTTGAGACCGAATATATATAATTCAGAGACTTTCGATTCTTCTATTATATTCGTTTTCAGAAAAGATAGCGGTTTTCAGCGTGCTGGTCGATCGAGAGGAGGAGGAACTTTAATTGGTTCTTCTATTTACTTAGGTATCTCCCATTGTCAGTCCCCTCAGACACTCAATGCTTTCCCACCCACTTATAGACGTCATTATGTGCAGATTCAAAATTGATTGTAAATGTATATATTTATCAATATTTACATTCCACCTGATGTAACGAACGAGATGTATGATTTGTCTTTTGACATGTTTATTCTGGACATGCTTGATAAACAACTTATAATCTTCGGATATTTCAATTGCCCTACTTTTAATTCTCCTTCTAGTAAAGACAATAAAACGATGACCTTATTTAACTTTATGTCTTCGCTTAATTTAACACAACACAATAGTTTTACTACTCATAATTCAAGATTTCTCGATTTGATTTTGTCCAATATGGACTACTCTCTCGTTGTGTCCCGCGATTTAGTACCATTAGTCCCTAAGGATTCTTGTTATCCAGCATTAACTATAGCTATGGTCTTCTCAATTTTCGAGGTGATATGTAATTTTCCATCTAATAATAAGCCGCGTTACGATTTCCGCAGGGTTAACATGACCTCTCTGAACACTAACATGGCTGCCATTGACTGGACCTTCCTTGCTGACTTTATTGATGTTAATGACGCTCTAACTGCTTTTTATGATAAAATCTATGAAATTATTCAACATACAGTCCCTTTAAGAAAAAAATGCCTTCGCTATTATCCTCCCTGGTTTAATAATGACGTTAAAAAGCTCCTTAAGTTAAAAGAACATTACTTTAACAAATGGAAACTTACTAAAGCTACAACGGATCGAAATGAATTCTCACGACTTCGTGCTATCATTAAAGTAAGGGTAGCATATGCATACAGTTTACCGTGGCAAATGACATTGCTCTACATCCGAATGAATTCTATCGGTTTGTTAATTCTAGGCGAGGGGTCAGTAGGATACCGGGCTGTTTAACTTTCAATGGTGCACTTGTTGATGCGCCATCCAAGATAGTAGAGAATTTTGCCAGCTTGTTTTCCAGTTCATACGCTGGGGGGTCTTTTGGCGCCGACTTTGTGCATGTGGTGGTTAACCAGGATACTCAACACTTTGGCCGCATTACAACTGAGGAGGTTTTGGCAACTATCAAGAAGCTTGGTTCATCTACCACTTGTGGACATGATGGTTTGCCTGGTCTTTTTATCAGGGACTGCGAGGAGGGACTCTGCGGGCCTCTTATTGATATTTTTAGTTTGTGCGTCCGAGGATCAACTTTCCCTGGTGGCTGGATAGATTACACCAGTGTTTAAGAAGGGGGGCGTTCTGACGGCAATAACTATAGACTTGTCAGTATCTTGTCAAATTTTGCTAAAATATTTGAACTTATTCTCTATGACAAGTTATTTAGCTGAGTTAAACCCTTCTTATCCATTAGGCTACATGGATTTATTCCAGGAAGATCTACTGTTATCAACCTGGTCGAGATCACTCAATTTATCGGCGAACTACTTGATAAACGAGAGAGAATGACATAGTTTTGCATCCGAATAATTTTTGGCGGTTTGTTAATTCCAAGCGAGGAGACAGTAGGATACCGGGCTGTTTAATTTTCAATTGTTGATGAGCCATCCGAGATAGTAGAGTATTTTGCCGGGTTGTTTTCCAGTTCATACTCTAGGGATCTTCTGACGCAAACTTTGAGCATGTAGATATTAACCAGGATATTCAACACTTTGGCCACATTACAACTAAGGAAGTTTTGACAACTATCAATAAACTTGGTTCATTTACTACTTGTGGACGTGATAGATTGCCCAGTTTTTTTTTATCAAGGACTGCGCTAAGCGATTCTGTAGGCCTCTTACTGTTATTTTCAATTTATGCGTCATAAGATCAACTTTCCCAGGTGTCTGGAAGATAAGCAGGATTACACCTGTGTTTAAGAAAGGGGAGCGCTCAGACGGCAATAACTACAGACCGATCAGTATTTTGTCAAATTTTGCTAATATATATATATATATATATATATATATATATATGTTCTCTATGACAAATTATTTAGCTGTGTTAAGCCCTTCTTATCTATTAGGCAACATGGATTTATTCCTGGCAGATATACTGAATTACTTGATAAACGTTTACTAGCTGATCTCATGTACACGGACTTCAGCAAAGCTTTCGATACTATTAATCATGGCATTTTGATTTCCAAGTTGACATCTTTTGCCTTTGCTTCGAATATTACTAATTTATTTTTTACCTATCTGAAAAATCGTTTCGGTTATGTGCATTATAATGGGTTCTTATCTAATCTCTTCAACATTTACTCCGGAGTCCCACAGGGTTCCCATTTGAGACCCCTTTTATTCAATATCTACTCGTATGTTAACGATTTCTTGGAAAGTCTTGACTGCAGTGTTAGCTTATGGTGACGATCTAAAAATCTTTAGCAGTACTAATTCACCTGAGGATAGCAATAATCTTCAAACAAATCTGTGCATTACTGAAGAATGGTGTACCCATAGTCCGATTAAGCTAAACATCAGCAAATGTGCTGTTCTCTCTTTTAGCAGAAGTGACACTCCGTTTCACTATGAGTATTATGTTCGTCAATCTACTATACCCAGAGTATACAACTTCAAGGATCTTGGAGTTTTCTTCAACTGGCATCTTAGCTTTTCTAAGAGTATAAGTAGCATAACTACATCATCTTCCAGAAGTCTTGGGTTCCCTATTCGGTCTTACAAGGGTTTTAGTAACCTGCTCACTTTGAAGGTTCTTTACTGTTCTCTTGTACGGTCCAAAATGGAATACGCTTCAGTAGTGTGGTATCCGCATTATCATAACTAGCAGCTACTTCTGAAGCGTGTTCAAAAGATATTTATGAAATGTTTATCTTATAGGATTGATGGACATTATCCTGCCTTTGGTATTACATATGAGGGTCTACTTGCTAGATATTATTTCGAATCTCTGTGTATACACAGAGTGAAAGCTAGTGATGGTTTTCTTTATAAATTAATAAATAATTTTATTGATTCTACTGAGCTATTCTCTCAAATTAATTTCCTCGTACCTAGGTTTGATACTAGATCGTTGGCAACTTTATCAATACCTAGGGCAAGAACAAGGCTCCACTGGTACATATGTGCGGAAATGCCAATGGATTATACTTGGATCCCTTTCATTAATCAACATTTATTGTACATTCAGTTTTCAAATGACTCACATTACTTTCTTATAAGTGTTTATATTTTTGGTTAATTTTAGTTTCTTATTTTTTTTGTATTAAATTAACTTCACGTATTTTTATTTTTAAGTTCAGTAATTTGTCCTGTAATTATTATTATTATTATTATTAGAAAAAGGATATGAGTTGAAGATAGTGTTATTAATGTGAAGAGAAAGTAATATTGTGAATAAATTGTGAAGGAAGGGATAATCTGTGAGAAGATCAGAAAATAAGTGGTTAAGTACTATTGGGAGGACAACAGTACATAAATATTTAAGTAACACAAATAGAAAATTTTGGGTTTTAGTTTTGATTTGAAAGTTCTGATATAATTTGAATAAGAAGAATATTTTTAATATTTATTTTATAATTAATAGTAAGTTATGATGAAGTTTGTGTGAAGTTTATAGTGGGTATCCATACAAACATATATACTATATAATAAGTGATGAATATTATTAAGTAAGGTTAGTGTTGATAATTCCATTATTGAGATGCAATTTCAAAATCACGTATTTTTCGGTTCACCAAAATATGGAAGTAATGATGAAATTTAATGATCCATTAAGATTTCTATATTCGAAATAGATAAATATGCATATCTGACAGAGTCGGAATTATTAATTGAAGAAAAAGGACGTTTAGCTAGTGATGACAGTAAAACAAGTGCTACAGTGTCTTTAATTCATAATCCACCGGCTTTTATGTTCAGATATGTAATTAGTGGAGTTGAGGTAGATGACGTTAGGAATATTGTTATAACTTCGATTATGAAGGAATATTTTTCTAATAGTCCGAGTAATGTGAATAAATTAGAAAACTATGGCTGGAATTTTCGAACAGAAAGGACTTCAGTATTGAATAGTAAAGGTAATTTTAGTATTTGCGTTCCTATGAAATCTCTTATAAGCTACTTCGAGGATTTTAAACATGTACTAAACGTATCACAAGAATTAGTATTGAAATGTGCTGATGATATTGATGTTATAATTAATCCTGCGAGACTGGAAGCATTAATTTACTAATCGATTGTGCGGTATGTCGAGTGTCACATACATATTAAAGTGGGTTTAAGTCAGGATTTAGCATTAATAAAATTCCTGAGATAAGAAATCATAATTGGTCGATAAGACGACTCCTCCTCATCTAGAGACACCTAGATATATTATTTTGGGTTTTTAAACTGTGAAGAAGAGAAAGTTGGATCAAAATATGAGTGAATTTGATGCGATTTATTTAATTGATGCGACAGTTTATTTGACTGGTAAAAGATATCTTTATGAAAATGTTCAAGTAGATTTTGATTAAAATCGAATAGTTGTTTTATATAATATGTATGTTAGATTTCAATCAGTGTATTATGGTTATGATTATAGAGAGCCGTTGTTGAAACTCTATTAATTTAATTCATGTTCTTTAGTAGAGATTGATTGTGCACATCAGGAAGATACTATAGATAGGAATGGTGTCGAAGTTTGAATTAAATTTACGATGAGAGACAATATATGTAACACAATATTAGATAATAAATTATATGAATATTCACCATTTAGTAAGGTAGTTCAACGAAAGTATTAGTGGATTAACTTTAAAGTTGAAAGGTGGAATGGAAGAGGAGTACAGTAGAAAATAATTAGTATTTAAATATAATAATGAATATTTATTTTTTTTAATGGTGTATGTGCGGAAGTGAGTTCTTATATATTATTATGAATTGCGATGGAAGAAAGTTCATAATTATTGATTTCTAATGGTATCGTTTTAATAGTTGTAACTTGACACTCAAGGGGTTGGCTGTGTGTGATAGAGATTATAAGCAAAGTTATTTTGCATTTACATATATTCTCTACTATTTAGAACAAATAATTGGACCAGAAGCAGCAGGAATAACATCATACTGAGCCTATTGATTTTGATAGGATATTGAATGAACGTATTGGAAATATTGACCCGAAATGTATTACACGCTTTGTAACAACGCCCTCCGTAGTATCATCAGCTGGTGCAGCTGAAATAGTTATGTACCATCTGTTGCAAGTGCAGTAGAATTAATTGCAGTAGCGCCATCTGCTGTAATTCAAGAGGTTACGAGAGTTGCCGCGTGACTGGTCCTATTCCTCTTGCATCAGAGTCAAACGTGATTGCTTCTTCTACAACAGAAACAGTTTCCTGGCCAGTAATTACTTTTACACCACAATTTATTTCATAATGAGTATTACACATTGAGTAGAATAGCTATAATAAACTAATTACTCAATGTCGAATTCTCAAGAATAACACTAAATTTTAACGAAACAACGATAGTATAGACTCTAACAAACTAGTAAAAGTGGCAACTACAGTACCGTATGAGATTATTCAAAATATATGAAATACGATATTATGGTACAGGAAACTTCTCTTGCGATTATATCTGCTAGTTTACCAGAATATTTTAAACCTCTACAACTAAATACTCACTCATTACAACTACTACATCATCATTTACATCCCCTATTCTCAATTACGCACCATCTTCTTACAACCGTCCCATCTCCTATATCTGCTTCTCAAGTCTCCTCTGCCCATTCTTCCCAGAATCAATTATCACTATTCACCCTTTCTTAGGTCTCTACTACCTCTGCATCTAAAAATCTCTCATATATCCCATTCATTACACCACCCACTTCCCTGCTATCAGTCCACCCCCGCGTTTCCTCGCTTTCTCGCAAACATGAGTGAGCTTTTTAAAATCGATATGTAGTAATGCCTATAGGAGGAAACATTAGCTTGTTAAATCGCAAATCAATTAATCATGATGAATTAGCAGATCGACGAAGCTATCGCAGAACATATGATTATTCATTTCTACTAGATCTGCAGTGATGCCATTAATATAGATAGATATGCCTGGTGGTGTTTCCATTAATGAAATAGTTGAGCCCCTACAAGAGAAGATATTAAAAGTTACTTTAATCTGATTGCTTCTGAAAAAGCAAAGGTTCCTTTATATATTTAATCGACCTAACAGATCGAAAAAATTATCACATCATTAAAATATAACATCAATCCATCAATCTTATTTACCCTTCAATTACCTCTGATAGTATGTGGTAGTGGTGGGACATTGGTGCTTACATTGGCTTCTTTATACTGACATATTGGCTGTCAATTATATTGACTTACTGACATTAACTATAACTGACAGACATACAAAATATCTTAGCAAAATATTTAAATATTCTTAAATATTTAAATATTTTGAAAGAAATATTTACAGTAAGCTCAGTTCATCTATAATGAATCTATCAGTGAGAAACATTGTTCTATTTGAATGCTGCATTGGAACAGTAGTGGCGACCAATGCATGAACTGACTTTGCTAGGAAGCAATAAAAACAGATGTATAAAACGTTAAAACGAGCATAAATTTAGATAAACTACGCTTCGTGGTAATTACCTTTCAAACAAAATAGAAAAGACAACAGAACTGCTGATGCTAGTAAATTATATCACACATCAATTAGTACTGTAGAATTATACTTAAACTTCGAGAGTTATATTTACAAAAATCTAAACCTAAAGATGGATACCAAGCGTTATGCTATGACATATTGTATGTACACGATTTAAAATCCGCGTAATATGGGAAATCTACTGCATAAGCTTTCATAGACGATGCTTTTATATATTATGCACTCTACGTCATATGTGAGCAACAATCGGTCCGCGGGCCGGATCCGAGCCGCTGTAAGGTTTGATCCTGCCCGCGAGATATTGTATTATTTCATGTCTGATATCTATCGTTAAAAATTATGAACACTACTTTAAAATGCACTACTTTTAAACGCGGCCCGCGAACGTATTTGCACATAATAAAGATAATAGAAAATTTAGTTGGAGACGTATGTACATATATCATCTGACACATCTCGTTTTAACGAAGAATTAAAAATATTGATATCATTATTACGTCTGTTTTGTCGAGCATGCACAGAGATCGAATACAATACTCTTAGTGATTGATATACATATGTAGTGACTAGGATTCAACACTCCCAATGTCACTCCTAAAGGATTGTCAATTAGTAATGGTAAACCGTCTACATATTTATTATTTAAACCGGCGATAGCATTTCGACAATCAACTCTATAAAAAAATAAGTTCAATACTTGGAAAAAAATTATTATACTATTAAATATAGCGATGGTTTTGTGGACTTAAAATCGATAGATGTGATTTTGAGTAATGTTTGTAGATATTACCGTACAATTTTTGTTAAGAGATATTAGAAAGCATATTTTTGAAAACAATATAAGTTTAGAATTTGTAAATGATTTATCAAATTTAATGAAAAAATAGCACTGCATGCTTTAATCATACAGATTCTTATTCTACATGTTCTCAGAATAATGTTAAATCACTATTTAAATATAAAAAATATTATATATACACATGCACATCACACTGTATTATTTTTTCAAATATTTTCAAACGTCTCTAAATTTGCAAAAATAACAAAAACAGGCTTAGGCGATTAATAAATTTTAAACACTTATATGTAACATACATACATAGCGAAATCGCTAATGCGGTTGCACTACTATATGTCTTTCTTTGATATACATATATTCTTTTATAACTATGATATTACGAGGAGTTATTCAGTATTTATCACAATAATCGAGAGTGCAGTCCACAGCTTGTTTGTGTTTTGCGATATCTAAAAAAATTTTAGGTGTATAACCTACCTTACTTAAGTATATAATCTACCTTATTTGTTTTTCTTACTTTAACGTTTATTTGAAAAAGATCTTTTTATGTTATAAAATTTAATCGATTCAATATTTAAAAAAAAAGTTTCTTTAATATACTGGATTCTACATGATTCTGAATAAAAATTTTTTTTTCTTATAAAATTTAATTCGTTCGTAATTTTTTTTTAGTAATATTTTGTTTACTAATACGTTTTCTCGTTTGTAATATATTGACTTCTATTGAGTTTTTTAGATTAGGCATAGACTGTGCAACATGTGGAAAGACTTTCAGCTACATTCTTAATACGCAGCCATGTTTGGATAATCAAATTCATATGTGAGATGTTTGCAAAAGAACTTTTACGACGAGGCTTAACACGTCATCTGCAGAAAGTGCATCCCGGCGAGACTACTAGAAGAAATGCTACCCCTTGCAAATGGTCGACTGAGAATACGTCCCCACCTAAAGGAACACGACATGCCAGTGATGGCCTCAGATAGGTTTCAGCTGTTGAGGAATTTCTGTTCTCAGCTGCATATATCTAGGAATTCCGTTTTAATGAAAGGTAAAGTTTTCGAAATTGTATTTAAATTCGGACACCGTGTTGCATTAGTAGAATTTTAGGCTTAAAAATTCAGGTATATACATATACTGGTTTGACACAAACTAAATTAAAATCGTGTCGCCCGATCAAAAATATTATCGAGTGGGAGGTGATGGAAGTGAAAGTACAATCTGACCCATTAGTTGCTTTACGCAAAGCCTCGTGCGGATGATCATCTAAGAGAGGTAGAATTAAAACCCTTTAATACTCATTACATCGTTGTCGATATTTTTGATCATGTGACAAATACTAAAGAAGTCTGAGAAATTCTAATAAAAAACTAATTGGTATATTAGTATAGTTTCCCATTTAGAGATTAATATAAATTCTCAAAAAAAAGGCATGTGTCAAATTTCGAAACAAGAATAATTTATGTCTAACATACAACTGGAACTAATGGATGTGATTGAAATTGAAGAAAAATCTATTAGCGTTTACGGTTTGGATTACGATTCGGTATTTCGAAATTATATTAACATCCATCATAAAAACGTTATAAAATTATATACCGAAATAGTATATTATATACCGAATATACTATATCGAAATTATAACTCAGCGAGGCCAGCTTAATTCGTTTGATGTGGAAAAAAAATATGGATATGAATTTGCTTTTGAATGAAGAGAATGAGAGAGTTCATTATGTTTTGATTAAAAATCAGTCCAGATTAATTTGATCTCAAATAAATGGTCATGGATATTCGACATATTTAGTTGATGGCTGCTTAATTTATTTCGATACGCTGCAAAAGTTAAACGCCTATCAATACCATTATTGTGGCCATTTAAACATTGTTCTACCTTTAAACAAACATGCGAAATAGACGTAAGCAAGTTCCATACAATTTTACTTAGTAAACTGTTTGCGAACACGATTCGAGCTCGAACAAATATGTGACATATACTGGCTTAGATTGTTCTACAGTATGTCCAGCGCGATTAGTGGATGATATTAAAGCAATTTATGAAAGTAAAATTGTCATACATATGAAGACTGAAATAAATAATTACAATAATACAGTTTCTCTCTCCAAATTTATATATACTTCAAATCAATTAAATGAGTCTGCATTTTCGTAACGGCAATTTTCTAATTCTTTAATAGATTATTCGGATGATGAATGTAGATATAACTAGAATATATGGAATAAGTTAACTGGTTAAGGACAATAAAATTTATAATCTTATTCTATTTTATATTTAAAAGCAGACGTATTAGCAAATATTTTTGAGACGATTCGAGGAATATATCGGCAGACGATTTGGATCCCTCTAACTCCCATAGTGCACTAGATCTTTCTTAGGAGGCCATGCAGAAATGATAATTGAGTTGATATTATCCATATATTATATCATTTTATTAAGAAAGATAACGAGGCTGAGTTACGATCATGCTTGAGATACGCTAAGGCCACTAGATATTTGAACGAATACAATGCGAGCGCTCTGATTTCATATTTAATTTATTGGGATAATAACAATTTGCAAGGGTAGGCCGTAGTATTTATCATACGACGGTTTTCAATAGTTATCGTATGCTGAAACTGATACTTTGAACAATCTCAGGCGAATCAGATATTGCTAACATTTTGGCTTTTTGGTTTACACAATAATCGTTCTTTTCGGCCTGAAAACATCGTTCTTCCCATTTCTAAGTGTCAAAATAAGATTAATTGCAAACTTCAATACTAAAGCGAAATATACCGTTCTACAGAAACTTGAAACAATGTTTAAATAAAAGGCTAAATGTTAGCAAAATAAATCGTGTTTTGGAATTTAAATAATCCAGTTGGCTCAAAAATTATATCGATTTAAATATCAATCTTCTCGGGGTCGAAGTAAAAACAATCGTCTGTCGAGACTTGACCCGACGAGACGTACCTTGCAGAGCTACGAGAAGCAGCGAGCCGACCGATCTCCCACTCCAGGGGACCAGCCAGTTCCAGCGATCTCTACCGAGCCGACCCGGACGATCAATGACTCGCTCAGGCGTTCGACGTTCAATTGCTGCTATAAGCGGCAAGCCACGGCCGCGTCTGAAAAGAAGAATAAGGGAGATGACGTGCAAGCCATGGAAGTGGCTGTTGCTACAAGGCAACAGCGAATCCCTCCAATTGTCGTGCAGTCGAAAGAGAAGTGGACGGAGATAGCAGCCCACTTCAGAGCGACGAGAATCAACTACAACTGGCCTTCTTAGACGGCAAGTACCATTTTTTTACAGGCTTCCAGAGGACAAACCGCTGAAGGTGGTGTTCCGTGATCTGTGATCTCGAACAACGAGATCTTAGAAGATCTGCTAGCGCAAGGCTACCCATCATCCACGTCAGTAGGATGAATAGATTTCGTGGACGCATCCCCATGCCAATGGTGATCGTCCAAGTTCCAAAGAACGACGCGGGCAGGAAGCTCTACGAGCTTAAAGAAGTTTTAGGACTCTGTGTGACAACCGAGGGCCCCAAACAACGCAGTGAAGTTATTCAATGCCATCGCTGCCAGAGGTTCGGTCACGCTCAGCGGCAATGCCATCTGGCTCCCAGGTGCGTCATCTGCGGAGACGGCCACCAGGCGAGAAGCTGTCCAATTGGAAAAGACGGGCAGGCAAAGTGCTGCAACTGTGTCGGCTCCCATGTGGCCAGCTACAGGGGATGCCCGAGGGCAACGCCCCCAGCCCTTAAGCCTGGACGTGCTGCCCAAGTGCTGGCAACTCAGCAGGAGACCAGGAAGGCCCCTCAACTCGCCGCCCCTAGCTGCGGCGAGAAGACCTTCCCCAGGCTGCGTAAGGTAAAAACGCCTGCCCCCTAGCCAATCCTGCCCATCCTACCGCCACTCCTGATCGCCCGACCCCGAAGGAGGTCGCACCACCCGCCCCCAGGAAGGCGGCACCGCCCGCTTCCAGGAAGGCGGCACCGCCTGTCCCCAGGAAGGAGACACCATCCGCCCCCAAGAAGGGGAAGGAGCGCCAGATTTCGGATGCAGCACGCTCAGCCGTACCAGGACCAGCGCGTTAGGCCCTGGAACCTCAGCGCCCGCCCCCAGGACAAGCCGCCCCCCATCCCGGACCTTCACATCCCGCCGCCTCCAACGACAAATTTAACGTGGACAATATATCCGGATTGTTGTCCCTAGTTTTCAGAATAGGCTTCAGCCTGTCGACTGCGCGATCCAGCGAAGATGCCATCACCATCATCCTGGGCTTCGCGCAAGAGATTTGTAGCCTATTCAACGGCCAATGGATCGAGGATTGAAGAGGCCAGAGTTCCTGAAGATTGTCGCCTGGAATGCAGACTCTGTTATTGAGAAACAACCTGCCTTGGAGGAATTCGTAAGAAGATACTCCACAGATGTCGTCATCCTGCAGGAAACCTTCCTGAAGGCCGGACATACCCTGAGATTGGCAGGATACACCTGCTATAGGAACGACAGAGTGAGGGGACGAGGTGGAGGAATGGTCATCCTGGTTCGGAGAAGCATCCCGCACCAACAACTCCTCACCCCTGAAGCCCAGCACGTGGAAGTCACAGGCATCCTTGTTTCCACCACGTCTGGTCCGTTACGAATTATTTCGATGTGTAGACGCCCGAACGTTACCCTAGACCCAGGCGAGTTGGACGCCCTTTTGGACTCCATCGCTCCTACCCTGATCGCTGGCGATTTAAACGCGAAGCACAGGGATTGGACTTCAAAATTCAGCAGGAAATAAATTACATCAGTACATGCTGTATTATTATATTTATTATATACTATTATTATAACCCATTTCAGGGCCGTAGGAAGACCAGACGTTCTGGACATAATGATCCTTAAAAATGTCCAGTTCGAACATACCATTACTTCACTGTACGAACTAGACTCCGACCACAATCCTATCCTGATTGAACTCGGAGACGAGTTTGAACCTCCCTTCTATACCCCCACTATAATGTCCTGGCCAGCTTTTTCAGAATACTTGAAGGACCATCTTCCTCCAGTGACGCCTATAGAAAACGAAGAAGATCTGGAACGAGCAGTGGAAGTGCTCGCCAGGTCAATTCGGCAAGCCGTACGCTTCGTGGGAAAACACCGTGAAGAAGGTACACCACCCAGACACCCTCCCAGGATTCCTCCAGGAGAAGATCAGGGACAAGAATGCGCTAAGGAGAAGATTTGTCAGGACCGGTGACCCAGAGTACCGAAGACTGGCAAACCAACTGGAGATCAGATACCAACTCCAGCAATATAAGAATGAGAGATAGGCCGTAAGACTCGAAGCTCTGGATGAAGCTCCAAAGATGTGGCAGGTCAAGAGGGCTTTGGATCGAAGGAACTCCCAAGCAATTCCTCTTATCCATGGAGAACGTGGACAGGTTTACGAGGACCAAGCGAAAGCTGAGGCCTTCGCCGACCATCTGAAACTCGCCTTCTAACCGACCTACCAAGACATCGATCTGGATCACATCGAGAAGGTCCACAGAGATGTACACAGAATGCTGCTGACGCCCGCAGACGATGAAATCCCTCCATCATCCCCGGAAGAGATCAAGAAGTTCATGAAGGACCTTGGTTCCAAGAAGGCCCCCGGCACGATGGGATCACCCTGAAGTCGATGCCGCACCTGGGGATTATGCATCTCACCAACATCGTGAATGCAGCCCTCAGATTGCAGCATTTTCCAAAGTCTTCCCCCAAAACTACCGACCCATCAGCATGCTGCCGTCAATGGGAAAAATGCTCGAACGAGTGATTCTCAACAGACTGGCAGAGGAGATCAGGGACAAGAACGTTATCCAGGAAGAGCAGTTAGGATTCCGGGAAGGGCACTCTACAACCCACCAAATCCATCGCCTGGTGGACTACATCACCAGGGGCTACAACCGCAGACGCTCCACAGCTGCCCTCTTTCTAGACATGGCCAAAGCTGTTGACCGGGTCTAGCACGAGGGCCTTCTACATAAACTCAACTCCTCCAAAATATGATACCGCATGATATCCCTTATCCACTCCTTCCTGGACGAGCGATCCTTCGTTGTCAAACACAACGGATGTCTATCCACATCCAGGCCTATCCTGGCAGGAGTTCCCCAGGGCTCCGTGCTTTCAGTGGAAGCCCCGACGCTGCAGGTTCGTAACATCGACATCCTATTGGTAGACCACCACATCTGGGAGTCACCATCAATCGACGCCTGACGTGGCAACTCCACACCAAGGAGATGGCCCGTAGAGGGATCGCCAGCATGATCCAGATGTATCCGCTCCTACACGGAAACAACAGGCTCGACATGAAACTGAAAGAGATGGTATACGAGATTGTAATCCGACCTACGATAACATACGCTGCACCAACCTGGGGTTACGCAGCCAAATGTCATATCAATAGGATTCAAGTGGTACAGAACAAGACTCTGCGACTGATAGCAGGAGGCCCGTGGTTCGTGAGGAACTCCGTACTACATCGGGACCTAAAAGTCCCCACGATTGCAGAGCTTCTCCAAAAACTATCCCGAACCTATTTCGAAAGTGTGCAGTTCCACGACAACCCGCTGATAGCGGGAATCAACTTAAGGACAGAAGGAAAGCACAGAAGACCGTACTCCATACTCGCAGGACAGTACTCCTCGACGGTCCTGCCCTAACCACGGATGGACTGATCATTTTCGCAATGGGCAAATAGTAATAATAATCATTTAATTAATTTAAATATTGAAAATTATTTTTGGAATTTATTGCGTATTTGGGAATAATTATAAGCAAATCACTGCCGAATTGAAAATAATTATATGTAAATTGACGCAGAATTGAAAGTAATTACATATAAACTACCGGGAATTATGAGCAATTATCCGCGAATCAAGTTTAGTTACGCGCGAATAAATGTGAATTTCACAAAATTGTCTGCAAATCACATCTAATCATCCACAAATAGTGTAATTAACCACTAATGCATTTTCCTACGCATCAAGTCGATTTAACCCCGAATTAAGTGAAATTATTCTCGAATTAAGTGGAATTGCCTATTTAGCCTAATTACCCGGTAACTGGACAGCGTAACTAACTAGCTCATTAGAAAGGCGGGAGAGGTGCCAGAACTTGCGAATTTCGACTACTTATTTGATCATGTGCTTTACAACCGTATTTTAGCCCATACTAATTCTCTCAAATCTTTTGGCTAGCAAGGACCTATATCTAGTTTGTCCACGATAACCAACTTTGTACACTGAAGAAAAGTAACTTCTTAAATCAGAAAATTATTGAATGTATCTTTCAGAAGTGAATTAACTAATAGCTAGTTAAATAAAGATAGTAATGTATAGGAAAAACTGCAAAATGTAATATTATTTTACTTCAATTCAAAAATTACAAATATTCACTGGATTATACAAGAAGAATTTCAAGATAAGGAAAGAATATTTCTCTTTTAACAGTGATAAGGAGTTTATTCAGTATAATTTTGTTGTAGATTTAGAGAACTTCCCAAGAAAATAACTATTTAGTTATGTTGTTATAGACATGTATAAGTTGAAACGTGCAGATCATTGTGATTGATAGTACAATAAATAAACGGCAGCATTCTTACTTTTAACGATCCTTTGCTTATCTTTCGTGGTGCGAAAACATGCTCCGCAGGAATCGGTGAGTAGGGGGGTTCTGTGTGGGTACAGATTTTGAGAAAAATGAATAAAATGTCCAAGTAATAAATTGGAACAAAGAAAACTAATTACGTCGACCTACATATACGTACAGATTGGTTCACACTAATCGTACATAAACAATTGCTCCGATTAATAAAGAAAAGCAAAAAAGGAGAAAATATAGAATAACACAAGTAGATAATGTTCAGCTTATTTATTGAACCTGTAATTAAGTGAATATATGTAAAATTTTATAATTAGCAACGGTCGAATCTATTAAATATATATAAAGATTTTATAATTATAAAACGGCTACTGAATCTGAACCAACTATTTATTAATTAGCAAGGAAACCTAAGCTATTAAATATATTTCGGTTTTGATGGTGACTAGAGATCAAAATTAATTAGATACAGATACAGATTCAAGTGGTCAAAGCTACGTAAGGTGTATAATCATCAGTTGTTTATAAACTGTTACTTAAATCAAAGTTTTTGAATGTGCGTAAAAAATTAATTAAATATATGTACAGATTCAATAATTATGAGCGGTCAAAGCTACGTAAGGTTGTGACCAGTCCTGCGCTTAATAGGACTTTAAATCAGTTTGAACTTTCAGCGTGCTAATTAGCTTAAATAGATGCGGGGAGTGGGAGGGTTGCTCCGTTTATATGATGTAATATTTGTAAATTACAATATTATAAACATTCTTAGAAGAAAAAACAAAAAAAAAAGCTCAGCTCTATACAAGTTTATTGTGTGTTCAACTTTTGGTGATACACGATATAGAGTATGATGGTTTATTACGAATAGGTACTAAAAGAACATATGTAGAAGGCAATGCTTACGTTAGCTAGCAAAAAATAAATGCGGAGAGTGGGAAGGATTGTCTGTTAATACAATATAATAAGACGCTAGGATATTGTAACCCCCCATATTGAAACAATTCATCAAAAGAAATACGTTCGTTATTAAGAAAAAAGGAAAGTTCAGCTCTATACAAGTTTATTATATGTTCAAAACTTTTGATTTGCAAGATATAAGACATGATAGTTTATTATGAATAAGTATTAAAATAACATAAAAGTAAACGCTTACGTTATTGTTTTTAACTCTAAATAAAATATTAGCAAATATAAAGTTGATTCACACTAAATTATACAATAATATATGTGCTTCTAATTGGACACTTCTCAATCGCAACAACAGAGCACACCAACAAAATAATTGAAAAAAAGAAATTATAGGGTTTAATAGTCTTAAGTGGTCCCAAAACTGATTGGAACAGTGGCATATAACTTCTACTGTTGTTATCACAGTCTTTGAAATTGATTAATACAATAAAGTTATGTTATGTTATTGCATTTAACATTTTACCCCAGGCATAGTATTCCAATGACCTCGATGGTTCTAGTCCAATTACTACGTTGCCCCTTGAGCATGCTGATCAAGCTCTGTCTTCCTAATCAGATGGGAACATATCTAAGATAGTCCCTTTAATAAAATAACCAATAAAATCCTACTAAAATTTCTCGAACACCACGAAGTTTATAGAAATGCAATAAACCATTTCCAATATAATAAACCCGATTACGAATTCTAAGTTAGGACTTTTAAAGAGTGTAAGATCGGAAACTTGTATTCACTTAGAAAGTTAACGATGGAAAGAAAAGAAAATCAAGTGCCATCTTGTTTTATATAACTTTTTATAAATAAAAAAGCGGATGCTAATAACATGGCCAAATAGTTATAAAATCACCAGGAATAATTTCCTGTCAATACAAGGACAAAAATCAAGTGATTTGATTAATTAAACTCTATTAAACAAAATTTAAGTTTCGATGGAATCTATGATCTGTATTCTAAAATCGATTTAATATTAGCGACGGTGGACAGATACGAGAGGGCGTTAAGAGAACCAAAGGGCAATAAAAGTATACTTATTCCAATAACATATACGGTGGAATTTTATGTTTGTAACAAGGTGTAATAATCATCAGTTGTTCATAAATGAATAACTAAATCAAAGCTTCTATATATAGCACGTTATGATAATGATCATTTATTAAAATTAATTATATATACATATATACAGACTTAATAACTAGGCGTTATTTAATGAACTCAATAGCTTCGTTTAATCCTTAACTGCATACAAACTCAATAATAATTTTCGTCTAATGAACAAAAATATATATGAGGTGATTTATTTGGAGGTACTTTTTCCAAAAATAAAAAAAACAAAAACTTCAATTTTTTCGGGTATTCTTTATTATCATACAAAAGAACCATTCTTAACATTTATTTTTTAAAAATTATTTCTTTCGAATGTTGGCAGCAGCTATTTCAAAGTACAAAGATTTATGCGATTTTATTTTATTCGGTTTTTTTTAATCTGCTTCGTATCTTACTTTGCGTCATTTCTTTTTTCTTGCTATTGTTATTGAGATGCTTTTCAACAAAAACGTTAGTTAACATTGTCCGCCAAAATTGCAGCTACACAATCTGTAATTTTGGCGGACAATGTTAACGTTTTTGTTGAAAAGCATCTCAATAACAATAGCAAGAAAGAAGAAATGACTTGTCTAAATCAACGCAAAGTAAGATACGAAGCAGATTAAAAAAATTTGGTATTATTTGTTAAATTAGGCACAGAACATATTTTTTATAATTAATATCATAATGATAACCTCCAATTTTGTGTCCTGATTTGAAAACTATTAATGCATTATCTACAAATTCTGTTTCACCAACTTATATTATTTTCATGTAATTATCATATATATATATATATATATATATATATATATATATATATATATATATCTGGGTGTATGTGTATATGTATATCACATGTACTAGGATTAGTAGATTTTTTTTGAAATAGGCCATTTCAATCTGATTTAAATCATCAGTCCATTCATACGTGGTAGTGTGTCCTGCATGGATGTAGATCTCATCTGAAAACACAGTTAGCATAGTTATGTATATTCTTCAATCTGTATAAAAGATTGGTTGATTCTCTGATCGAAATCATGTAATAGCTTATAGGCCATATATGTACATCGTAGTTCTCGAATTTAATTATGTTTGTTGACTATATTCATGTTTCGTTTCATCATACAAACCTGAAGCTTTAGCAATTTTCTAAATGAAGTAGTTTTTCCAGAAACATTAATTAACTCATCACCTTTAATTTTGCTTAAAATTGCCTGTATTGTGAGTCTGTGTTACGTAGTACCTGGTGAAGGCTAGTTTTTAAAATAGTTATACACTCTCCAGACTATATATCGAGCATCGTGGAAGAAATATATTCTTTTTTTTTGCTAATAGTAGCAAGGCAACCGATGTCGATACTAAAAATAAAATATGTATTACCTAAATAAAAAAAAATGTTAAAAACATGTTATTTTACCTTCCAGTACTATATAAATAGCATTGTTTGGGATAAAAATGGATAAATAGAAGTAGAATAGGTAAATGATAAAAGATTTCGTATTAACATGTAAACAAAATGGAATAGGTAATTAACACAAATAAGTTTTTGACATTGGATAATTTGAGAAATTGTCACATGAGACGATTGATAATTTTAGTACGATTAGTTTATATTTGCATCTGTTTTCAATAATATGTACCATAAGGAAACGAGTGGATTATACCACTAGATAATAGTAGATGAGATTCCGCCAAAACGTTTTAGGAACGTCTTTGATATATAAATTAGGTAAAACTTTTAGGTCAATATAACCTAAAAGACTTTAAAAACAAGAAGTAAACATCAGCAATATTAGAAGCGAAATCAATAGATAAGAATAAATAAGTTGGCATATATGTGCATAATAAATAATATTACCTTCTAAACATTTAATAAATAATTAAAATTTAATAACATCATATATATATATATATATATATATATATATATATATATGTGTGTATGTATATATATTAACCGAGGTGTGAAGAAACACTAATATCGGCCAATACAAACGACTGTTAAACAACAATATATCTTCCAGCATGGTTGAAATTTTTAGAAGTATCTTACAATGCATGCGCAATTATATTACCAAAATATTTTTGCACCTAGGTGTTTTATGTAATTTGTTCCTTTCTGTTGTTCTATTCTGCATGTTATTTTTGTTTGTTCCGGATACTAATGCAGACCTAATAGTAATATGATAGTACAAGTATGTAGCGGTTCTTATCAATTGTCCTCCTGCATACTGAAAACGCTGCACAAAAGAGTAAGTGTTTATTTATATTTAATACTTACCAAACTTCTTGCACTTCCTTGAATCTCACGCTGCTGACAGAATGCCCGCAGTGCCAACACTGTCTGACTGTGTATGATTTTCTCATAGTAAATTTATTCGTAATCTAATTAATATTCGTCTTTAAACAGTGTACCATACATTAGTGTAACTTAGTCCCATTCTCTCGGCAAAATCCCTTTCAATTGTATTCATGACAGGATAATTAATATTTAATTCGAAATTATTTCTTTTCTATTGGTCATTTTTAATAATATAAAGAATTATCGTTTATATGATTGGGTATAGAATACACTTACATATCCTAGTAGAATACACTTGGGATTAAGTTACTTGGCAGTGAATCTGCGCATGTATTATATACCTCAAGTGCGCAGTGGCGGAACTTGAAATCTTGCCTACCTCCATCTCGAGAATATCAAATTGGACATCTACCGTGTTATGGTTCAATTTTGGCCTTGCGTATATTTTATTTGTCTCATTTTAATTTCGAAAATCCTATATAGCGCGTGCATCTACTCTGGTTACACATATTTGCATGTACTTATTGTGACATTTTTTTCCTATCAGATGGTTAATCGTATTTTTTTAATTATTTTATTTTTGTGTACATTTGGGTATTTCATTGTCCTTGACTTACCCATGTGTTGCGCTGGGATGTAAAAAATGAAGCGGTAGAAACATTTGAGATTTTATTCAGTAGTCATTTACTGGATTTATATAAAACAAAAATTTTTGTTTAAATATAGAAAAAACCACCACAATACCTTAGGCATGTTCTATTGTATTGACGCCATGTATGTACATTCATAAATCTTACTGTCGTTTATTCCTTTAGAGTTTCTTTGCTTGACTTTACTTTAGTGCTTCTTATTTTGGTTGTATTGTATTTTATACGTGGTGTCGCTCTTACGTATGGTTTCGTTTTTATCTCTACGGAATAAAATATGGAGCACGAGGAATACTACCCGGCTGTTTAACTCCAAAAAGACATTGCCGAATGCCTTGATTATTTTTTCAGGATAATTAAAGGTCAGACAATTTTAATTTAGTAACTTTGTATTTTGCCTTGGTATACTATACATTTTATTAATATTTGATTACCCCGCTATTCATCATCATCTAGAGTGCTATGTTCAAAGCTCAAGTAACATTTTGTATAGAATGATGTAAAGGCTGTTTAAACAATCTGAATTGATATAGTACTTATAGTAGAATATTATTAAAATCAATATAGTCACTCATAGCAGTTACTATACATTTATTTTGAAATTAGTTGTTTTCATACTCAATTTAGTCATATTCTTTGGTTAACTATCATTCTCGAATTTAAACATTAAATAAAGATTTAGTATATAATACTGGGCGTTCTTATGACGCATGTAAAGCATTTTTAGGGAAAATCTTAGGCAACGTGTCAATAGAATTACAATCTGCTAGGAAACATTGTCATGTGCGATTATTTGCTCTTGGCGGCCTTTCATTTCACTAACATCAATCTTCGACTATTTAGCTTTATGGACCACGACTTCCGCGACAGTTAGCTGACCACCATTCTGTTGTTGCCCAGATAAACCAAGATTTTCTGAGTCGGTAGTTTTGTGGCCCGCAACATTCTTGTTACCAACTACCGACAAGACTCTAGCAACCGCCGACAACAACAAACATATTGTGATAAAACATTTATTACAAAAAAAGTTTTTCTTAAAAATGAAAGACGCCAAATAAACTATATATTGTAATTGAACAAATTACAAAGTAGTAGGAACAATAAAAATTGAAAACAAAAATAAGAATGTGAACAAAAATCACAAAAAGTAGGAACAATATATAATTAAAACGTTATAAAAATTTAATAACACATCGTGGAACTTTAAGAAAAATCTTTTCTTCTTGATTTTGTTTCCACAAAAGCCGCTATAAAGGTATCTTTGTACAGAAAAGGCACTTTCTCTGATACGACAGAAAGAAACCCGAGAGCAGTTAATTTGTCTTCTGACATATTAGCTCTTATTTGATATTTAATAATTTTAATCATGAAAATTACCGTTCTGCGAATGCTACTGTAACAAGTCGAGATAAAAACAATATTATGTTAGTCAATACATCAGAACAGTTAGATAAGAAAGTATAATCTTGAACAAAAACATTTCCAAATTCTAAAATATATTTGAAATTCTTAATTTCTCTCTTTAATGGAAGTAGAGGTAAAATTTGAATTACAAATTTATTGAAATATCTTTAAGATATATATTTTTTAATGATTCCGTCTTTGCCATAAGTTCGTGTTCATCTAAATATACCAGTATACTTTTATAGTATTTAAACATTGAAATTAATTATTACACTGAAAATTTTCAAATCTATTTTGCACTTGATCAGTTACTGTATCTAATAATGCAATGTAAATATTTACTTTAAAATAATGTTCTCTCCTTGAAAATATGTGGTTCGTTTTTTCTCAAAAATATTTTTGATTTTATTGACGTTTTTTTTCCAAATTTATATCAATATACCACTTTTGTGTCGGTTTTACCACTTTTCCTTCCATAGGGCATAATTATTACGATATTCTTTTAGCGTTTCTGTAGTTGATTTTAGACGATTAGAGAACTGGAGCAACTCCTTGTGATTGTAGAAACGCTTAGAATATTTTCAACTCTCCGAAAATATTTGAAGAAATTGTAAGAACAAAGAAGAATTCAATATTTTCTAAACTTTGTTGAAGTCTCCAGACTTCATTTCGCTCTTCTTTTTTATTTGTAGTTAAGCCTACATAACGAATTTTAACAGTCATCATGGAATTTGTTCAACTGGCCCATCAAGTAGGATTTAGTTGTTTTAAAATAATTTTTGATCGGCTCGTAATGGAATACGATAAATCTCAGGATTTGATATGTAAACCAAAAAACTTGTACAAGTTCCAAAAATCGCAAAAAATACTACAATTTCTTTGTTATACACCTGAATAACAACATTTCATAGCTCTAACACAATCATATTCTTGACCTCTGCATTTTCTAATATATTGATGTTACTGAGTATTGATTCGCTTTTTCTATAGATTCCAAAATTTTGTTCGCCATTCCAGATGCACTTTAATCTACAATTTTCTAAAAATTTTTAGAATTTCTTTCGATTTTTAATATTTTTAGTTTCATCTTCATCTACTTCTACATATCTAATTATCGAACTTGTTTCATTAATTTTTGAAAGATCTAAGGTTGTGTTTGCAATTAAGGTAGGAAGGAACTTTTCAATACTAAAAGTTTTTGTAATATGTTAACAAGTTATTAAATTAATTTATGGGCGGCATTATGGCCGCCCAGACTTATTTGTTACATTCACATGTAACCCAAAATGGTCCGAAATCAAGAGGCAGTTGCTACATATCCAAACACCAGTTGATAGACATGACACAACTGCCAGAGTTTTTAAACAAAAATTAAAATCTCTCATGAATTTCTTAACAAAGCATTGTGTGTATGGCCGAGTCCGTTGTTGGATGTACTCTATAGAATGGCAAAAGCGTGGATTGCCACATTTTAGTCTGGTTAGTGGACAAAATAAGGCCAGATGAGATTGATCCCATAATTTCAGCTGAAATTCCAAATGAAACAGTTGACCCAAAATTACATGCAGTAGTTACCAAACACATGATACATGGACCTTGCGGACTTTTCAACTACAATTCACCCTGTATGGTCGACGGCAAGTGTTCCAAGCGATACCCAAGCTTCCTGAAACCATAACGGGAATTGATGGATACCCTTTGTATCGTCGGCGATCAGTTGCGGACAATGGGCGATCGGTAGTTGTGAAGGTAAGAGGACGAAATGTTGATGTAGACAATCGTTGGATTGTGCCATACGCGCCAATATTGGCCAAAGCTTTTGAGACTCGCATCAATGTGGAATATTGTAACTCTGTGAAGTCGATAAAGTACATATGTAAATATGTTAACAAAGGTAGCGATATGGCTGTCTTAGCTTTAACCAATGCAAATGATGAAATATCACAGTACCAGATGGGTCGCTATGTAAATAGCAAAGAAACAATTTGGCGTATCTTTTCATTTGCGATGCATGAAAGACACCCTACAGTAGTCCATTTAGAAAATGGTCAACTAGTTTATTTTAATGAATCGAACGCGGCAGATAAAGCGGCACGTTCACCGTCGACAACATTAACAAGTTTCTTCACAGTCTGTCAAATTGATGATTTTGCTCACACTTTGCTGTATGCTGACATGCCACGCTATTACACATGGAACACATCATCGAAATCGTTTCAGCGTCGAAAACAAGGAACACCAGTTGAAGGACATCCAAATGTATTTGCTTCAGACGCTCTGGGTCGCATTTACACAGTATATCCAAATAGCTCTGGGTCGCATCTACACAGTACATCCAAAGAACGATGAATGTTTTTATTTTTGGTTGTTGTTGGTGAATATTCGTGGTCCGACAACGTTTAAGCAACTGAGAACAGTTAATGGACAGCTGTGTGCGACTTACCGTGAGGCATGTCAACTATTACGATTCGCACTGGGATGATACGCTCAAGGATTCCGTAATATCTTCATCGCCGCATCAAATTCGTACATTGTTTGCGATTATCATATCGACATGTTTCCCCTCGAATCCAAAAGATTTGTGGGTTAAGTATAGAGATGACATGTCTGAGGATGTTTTGCATCGTGTGCGCCGTCAAACTTTGAATCCTATACTACAAATGACTGCAGAAATTTACAATGAGATATTGATCATGATAGAAGATATGTGCTTATTGATGGCTAATAAAGTATTGTCGTATTTGGGAATGACAGCACCCAATCGTCATGTTCACGATGCATTAAACCACGAGTTGCAAAGAGAACAACAGTACGACATTGAAGCATTGGCCGAAACAGTTAGCACAAATGTTCCACAATTAAATCAACAACAAAGAATTGCGTACGACACTTTGATAGAAGCTGTGAACAGTGGTTCTGGTGGAATTTATTTTCTTGATGCTCCCGGAGAAACCGGAAAAACGTTCTTAATTTTATTGCTTTTGACGAGGATCAGATCGCGAAATGATATTGCTCTAGCGTTGGCTTCATCTGGAATAGCTCCGACTCTGCTAGAAGGCGGGCGAACTGCACATTCTGCCTTGAAATTACCATTAAATATGCAAATCACCGAAATACCAATTTGCAACATCGCCAAAAATAGTGCAATGGCCAAGATCCTACAGGTATGCACATTGATTGTTTGGGATGAATGCAAAATGGCCCATAAGAGGTCACTGGAAGCACTGGACAGAACGTTGAAAGATCTTCGTGACAACCAAAATATCTTTGGTAGGGCAATGTTTCTGTTGTCAGGTGATTTGCGTCACTCTTCCAGTTATTCCCCGATCAACTGTTGCTGATGAAATAAATGCATGCCTAAAATCATCGAATTTGTGGCAGTACGTAAAGACACTCCAATTAACAACTAACATGCGAGTATTTTTGCAACAAGGTGAAACTGCAAATGTGTTTGCGAAGCATTTGTTAGACATTGGAAATAATAAAGTTGCAGTGGACACCTCGACCGGATTCATCACATTACCTACAAATTTCTGTCACATCACAGATTCAAAAGAGGACCTTATTCAGCTTGTTTTCCCACATATAGCGCAACAGTTCAATAACCATAATTGGCTGGGTGAACGAGCAGTATTGGCGGCGAAAAATGAAGATGTCGAGGGTCTCAATGCGACCATTCAGAATTTTCTTCCAGGAGAGTTGGTTTCCTTCAAATCAGTTGCCACCGACGTAGTCAACTATCCCACGGAGTTTTTAAATTCACTGGAATTGCCTGGATTAGCACCTCACAATTTGCAGTTAAAAGTAGGATCAGTTGTCATCATGCTGCGTAACATTAATCAACCTCGACTGTGCAATGGGATAAGACTGGTTGTGAAAAAGCTGATGAATAACGTCATTGAGGCAACAATCATAAAAGGAAAATACAAAGGAGAGGATGTCTTGATCCCGCGGATACCGATGATTCCAACGGATTTATCATTCGATTTTAAACGCTTACAATTTCCAGTAGGTCTGGCCTTTGCGATGACCATAAATAAATCTCAAGGACAGTCGTTAGAAGTTTGCGGAATCAACTTGGAGTTTCCCTGTTTCGGAAAACCGTCTTCTTTGTTTATTTACGCACCGCAAAACAAAACCAGAAATATAGTTTATGAGAAAGCTTTAAATTGATTAACAGATTGTATCATAACAGTGTGTGTCTGTCAATATTAAATTAAAACCTTATAAATAGCCAGTATTTCAGGAAAACTCTGTTTTGTAAGTAAGTAACATGATGTGTCGAAAATAATAATAAAACTTCATGCTTCATTCAAAAAATGTTTTTTTTACTAAATAGGGATTCGTTTTGTTTGTTTTAAAATTATTTTATACAAAAGTTTAGGTCTTTTATTTATCGATTGAGCCAGTACGAAGTCTGTCGGGTCAGCTAGTATATTTATATAATTATTATCATGAAAACCTGACTGCGGATTATAACTATCAGATCTGTTTCTATAAGGTGATCTATGACGAACTAAGATACCCGACGTGATGGTTTAATTGGTAAGGGAACAGTTTAACATATGACAGACACAGGTTCCAGTCCTGCTCCAGCGCAGAAATGTGTAATAAACGATGGTGCAGCAGAAAATAGTCAGATTAAATAATGTGTCAGCAGTGTTTTAGTGCTGATAATTTTTGGCTTTTAGTAAGTCACCAACCTATACGATAACAGGTACTTTGTACTTATTGAGAACGATTCGTAATTTGCACGTTTAAATTGTATATGTAAATCTATATAATTATTGGCCGGAGTACGCTTTAACATTCTCATATAAAGATGTAGATTTATCATTTAAAAGTAGTATTAATTACCAAAACTTTGCAACAGAATCGTATATGCATAAGCAAAAATAAGTACTTTAATTGATATATTTAATAACAGAAGTACTAATTTAGTATTAATTATTGAAAATAAAGTGAATATTTTAAGCAATCGATTAATAACACTGGCTTGCACATTGGTACTGCAAAAGCTAAATAACAAGTAAGTTGCTCTGTCTCTTAAGCTGTTATATCATGGGCGATTAATCCATTTGTAGACATTTACGCCAAGTAAAAATGTCCGAGCTGAATTCATCTAAAGACAGTTGCTGAACAACTTTTGAAGAAGGCTACCTGAGCTTTATCTTTCGGCTTTTTATCATAAATATTAGGATCATGTTAATTTTAATCAACATTTCTTTCGCGTATCACGAATTTGAATAATTGTCCGCCCTCAGTTTTCTCTAATTGATGAATTTTTTCCTACTTTCCTTTTTCTTGGCAACATCGATCTTATATAAAACAATTGGGCACTTTAATACGCTTTCTTTTATAGCTTTTATCTATTACGTTTCTGGTCTTACTTTTTACACCGTTTAAGTTCATACATTCTTACAGTTTTGACGCTACCAACCTCGAACACACTTTCTAGCAATATAGGCCATAACCACTGCCTTTTACAAGATAAATATTTCTTGTTTATGCATTTTCTTTTCAGACCTGTTTATGTATTATTCAAAATTGAATCCTAATTCAACACAACCAGACAAGCCATATGGACACTGTAAATATCTTTTCGCATCTTTGAGTATATTTTTTAAATAATTAAGTGATGCGGCTTTTAATTGATAAAAATCCATAAGTTATTATTTAGTATAAAAACTCAATTGTGTAAATTTTGTGAAAATCACACAATTGAGTTTTTATATTTAATATTTTTTAAGGTTAGTTTTACTATCGCGAGACATACTACAGTTAATTGTTGTTTGAGGAATAATTTCTTTCTTTAATTAATAATTGTTGTTTTTTGCTGACAAACTAATTTATATCTTATTGTTTAATATTAAATGAATAAAACACTTTAAAAACATATCTGCTGTTTTATTTTATGTTCGTGGCTATGTTAACCTTTTATTTATAGCTGTTCCTTTGCTCGCGTGAGAAACCATCGTTATTTGTTCTTTTGTGGCTTCTCGGGTGTTATCGCGCGCTTTAATTTGGTTCACAAATTTTCGATTGTCATGTTTCGACCACATCTCAATCAACCTTCCTAAGCGATAGTTGAAGCTGAAAGTGTTGGTATTCTAACAATGGTACTGTATACTCCTGGTTGAGAGGAATCTATGATCGATGTATGCGTCACGTATCATCTTAATACGTTGGAGTTAATATCCATCCAAGCTGAAGTAGTGACTTTTGTGTATACAGTAAACGCTGTATATTGCTTCGTTGGTTTATATTGTTCGGTATCTAATCAATTTCTATTGTTTACTGTTATAACAGGCACATTCGAATTTTTCATTAGTGTCATTATGAGGTTGAAGCTATTGTGATAGGAATGACGTGCTGTCTGGTTTCTCACATCAACCTTGTGTTTGTCTCTTCTTTCTTTAATCCGTTTCTTTGATCCTACTTTGATATATATATATATATATATATATATATATATATATATATTTGCGCATTGTATTTCTTTTATTTTCTTTTTATTTTGAATATTGTCCTTATATTATATTTTGTAGTTGTTCTTATTGCTATGGATTGAAATATTTATTATTCGAACTGCGTTTAGTTAGCTTCGCGATATTCTTCGACAAGTTAACATTTGGTTCTTAGTATTGTCAGTATCCTCTAAGAATTTGGGTGAATGCCGAAGTCACACACGAAACGAGCATGTCTTTTTCTTGTATGTGTTTCTCCTAAGTAAGTTGATTAAAGTGGTTGATATTTCTTTTGTCTTCGTTTAAAGGTGTATTGTACAATTTTGCTTTTGTTAATTTTTGTACTATTTGTATCATTAATTATTTTCTTATAGGAAATATTATGCAATGACGCTATACAATATACCTTAGTGTAGATAGAAACACAAAAGCCCGTATTGCTTCCCTTAAAGAATAATAATCCTTCGTTACTCCTAGGTAAGGAACTTCTCAGTTAATTCGGAGAGTAAGGGGGTTGATATAAAGGTTCTAGTAGGGCGCTACAGCATCCATTAACTTTAAACCATCTATTCATTAATTAGCATGAAATCAATGACTAAAAGAGCAACCCCTCAAAAATATTAATCAAACTACATACTATCTTAAATGAGTAATGCTGGTATGTAAATGAACCATCAGTAATACTAACCTAATGATTGGCATGAAAGCAATAAACTATACGAAGAATACTAGTATATAGATCTTCAGTAATATTAACCCAATTGTTGGCATGTAATCAATAGTATTATTCTAATTACACAGGCCAGCCAATAAATATTTTTTAAAAACTTTTTCAAAGTTCAACGTCTTTCTTATGTATTTTGGTGTGCTGAATACAAATTTTCGATCAGTTTTTTTCTACGACGTACCAATTATTAGCAATTTTTATCTTTTGTTGGGTATGATAGTATTAAAATATATAGTTCAGATTTTAAGGTACGTAATTTATTATCAGATTATAATTGAAAAATTTAATGTTTTATTGTTATAATGGTAGTGTAAGTTTGAATATGAACAGTTTTTTATTTATTAATCTAAAGTTTTGTATTACCTTAACCTCTTCACGGTAAAAGTTCGTGTGTAGCTTTTCCTTTTATATGATACTTCTGAAGTTGCTCGTAGAGGGATCTAACAGTAATCTCTCATCATGTTCTGGAATGTCAACATGATGGGAGATTACTACTCTGATACCGTTTCTCCATCTCCTTTATATCTTGGTGGAAACCCTCCCCTTGTTTCTCACTTACAGATCCAAGATCGTCAGGGAAAAAATTTAAATGTGAGTGTAAAAAATGTACCATCCCAAATTAGAAAGTATATGCCCTCGGTGATTTTCTTTGTATTAGTCACGCAGATACTCAAAAGTGCACTTTGAGAATTTACTATTAATTAGTTGTACCGACGAAAGTTATACGCTTACAATGCATAAATAACGTAGAGTAAACATGCGAGGAAACTGTGGTATGTTAAAGTTCATTTTTGGATTCAGCACGTCAAAAAACATAAAGGGGAGCCAAATTTATAAAAAAGGTTCTTTCATGGTTTGCCTGTGTTATTGACAAGTAATCAATAACTTAAATATGCGATAATAGAACATCTTTTCCTTTAATTTGCAAGTTCTTTTATGAGATTAATCTGGATAAGTATGCCGTTTACAAGAATTAGGCAATCGTACCTACGTCTTACTAAATTTTACAACAATATCTTTACTTTTAGGGAAAGGCTAATTTACTAAATAGATATGTACAAAGCAATCTACCCTCAGTATCATCGATGTTCAGTTATTGAAAAAATAGTGTATAAATTAAGATTTGATAATCTTAGCTACACTTTAATTAATTCAAGTTATTTCTCGACTACTCGATTTTCTAATGATGAAATTAATAAATATTAAACTATCTTACATGGGCACTCATTGATGTCACATCGATGTTACCTAGTAATTCTTTTGGGAGTGGCTAAGTCACTGCTTAATCAGAGGTACTAATGTGGTGATTTAGACCCTTTAAGGCCTAATGAAGTCTAGGAATGCGAAGACATGTAAAGGGTTTTCCAATAGGGACTTGACAACTTTTAATTTAATTTGTGAATGCACCCTTTCACTAATCATCGAACTGTCACTGTCAATTTATTCAGTAAACTTAACATTTTCATCATGGTAAAGTACACGAACGAACAACGTCTGCAAATTATAAAAATTTACTACAGAAATTCGGAGTCGGTGACCGCTACTTTAAGATCGTTAACTCCGATTTTCGGTCGTAATTCTCGCCCTAGTAGACAGGCAGTAACAAGTTTAGTGCAAAAATTTGAGTCTTCATATTCGTTGTGTGATGTTGCCGTGCCAGTGAGACAACGGGTTGGTCGAAGCGTCGAAAATATCTCTGCCGTTGAAACGTCCGTAGCAAATGATCCAAATCAGTCAATTCCACGGCTTTCTCAAGAGTTGGGCATCGCCCAGACCAATTTATGGCGAATTTTGCGTAAGGATCTTGGTTTACACCCATACAAGATCAAGCTGACTCAAGAATTGAAGCCGATGGACAATTTGAAGCGACGTACGTTCTCCGATTGGGCTCTGGAAAAGTTGCGCAGAGATGATCAATTTCATCGCAAAATCATTTTCAGGGCGAAGCTCATTTTTGGCTCAATGGGATCGTCGATAAGCAAAATATGCGTTATTGGTCGGGTGAAAATCCACATGTGCTTCATGAAACACCACTGCATCCACAAAAATAATTGTTTGGTGCGGTTTGCATGCCGACGGCGTCATAGGGCCATATTTTTTCGTCGACGATAATGATCGTCACGTTACTGTGAATGGTAATCGTTATCGCGCTATGATTACCGATTATTTTTGGTACGAATTGGAAGATATGGACCTGGACAACATGTGGTTTCAGCAAGACGGTGCCACAAGCCACACAGCACACGTTTCAATCGATTTATTGAAGAGTAAGTTTGATGAGCGTGTTATCTCAAGAAATGGACCAGTCGATTGGCCGCCTCGTTCGTGCGATTTAACGCCTCTAGACTTTTTTCTTTGGGGCTACATCAAGTCATTGGTCTAAGCCAACAAGCCGATAACGCTGGAAGAGCTCAGAGCCAACATTGAACGCGAAATAGCAGCCGTTTCGGCCGAATTGTGTGGCCGAGTCATCGAAAATTGGGTCCAACGAATCGACCGCTGCAAACGTGCCCGCGGTAGCCATATGAACGAAGTCGAGTTCCATTCATAAATGTACTTCAACCCGATAATAAAATTTCTTAAATATCACAAATGGTCTGCATTTTATTTTGAAAAAAAATTGTCAAGTCCTTATTGGAAAACCCTTTATTAAAACTACCTGTTTATGTAATTGATGTAATTAATATATTTCTATTATAACCCAATTTTAAAAAAAAACTTCGTCGAAAGACCATAAAATTCCAAAGGAAAACGATAGCAAATAATAAAATAAAAAGAACAATAATTACTATTGCTATCCCAATTATCGTGGAGGGTCGCTAAATGAACTTTTCTATGCGAAGAACGTAGCAGAACAAAATGGTGATGTTACCTCCACGTGCTATGTGTATGTTGTCGGATAAACAAATTCAAAATAATATACGACAAATTATAAGTTATACGTACCATCATTCAACAATAGTTGAAGAGAAGACGTTTTCTTTCGGTATACTTATATTATTCTGCCGTAAAACAAATGCTGCTGACCAAAATGTATTCACACGATGACAATTTGCATAGAAGTATTTTATATAATATTTTCAAAACCATTAATCATGAAATACACCATTCAAATCTTTACTGCACAATTAGGAAAATAGTATCAAAAAACGAACCTTTCCTTTACCTTTTTATAACCAGACTTAAAGTATTAGTATCAAGAGGACGCAAATAATACCACAAAGACTAGAAATGATTTATGTCAAGTCTAATGAATTAATTCCATGACATAGGCTACTTGCGATATTCGACAATGCAGGACCGTAACAACACAAATTAAATCAGATAAAAATTATGAATTTAAGAAATTCGAAATAAATGATAAATTTGTAAACAATTGATGTTTTCTAAATTCTTATGCTTAAAGACTTTCACCTCTATGGTTTTCCTTTTTATATATTTGGATTAATACATCGATAAAATCTTGTAAAACCAGATATACAGTGTACCTAATATTTCTATTAACCCAAACTAATTGAAATAAATTTCAAACTCTTAATTAAACTAGACAATTAAACATTTTAATTACGCTAAAAGGCAATTAAATAAACTGCACATTCTTAATTGTCCCTACAAAAGTAAAGTTTTAAATATATTACTCGTCTTTTCTTTATAGTACTCTCTTAATTGACTGTCAGTGTTTCTCCACAACATTATACAAAACGATAGTACGCATTTTGTGTAACAGTCAAATAAGACTGAGGAATGGAAGTTCGTTATACTATCTTCTAAGTTTATAATTTACTTAATGTCCTCAAATTCTTCGAACACATAAACATTTTCTTTTAAATTTATACATACTACTAGTATGGTAGTATTAACACACTTTATTATACACAAAATATGGTCATATTATGTATTAAAAAAATTAGAATTTTTAACGTAACTTCCTTAATAGATTTGTATATACGAGTATCACTAGCAGGAATAAAACAAGGGATGAATCAATTTCAAATAGAACCCCTATTTATAACAAATATCTGTCATTCAATCAAAATTATATAAAAAATAATTGAAATATTAAATATAAGGGTTGATTTTCAAATTAATACATTTCCAAATTCCGAATTAATTCTTATTTTTTGAATACTTCAACAAAATACAAAACTATATATACCTTAACCTAATTTTTTGTCCAAACACTAATTTAGATTTAGAATATATTCCTTTTTACGAATATGTTATCTTTCATTTTATACATTTGTAGTATGTGTGATATATTTAGTCTTACAAATATTATTTATAAAATTAATATATTTTTCCCACATATATTTTATATTAGCTACATTGCTTTCGATTTCTTGCTCGACCTCATATTATTATTGTTTCTACAATGCTACACCTTATTGTTTATTTTCCTTTTACATTTTACTAAATAACAAACTTCTCTTCCTTTCATTGATGACAAATCGTATAGCAATCTATCTAAAATTACAATTTATTCAATTCCGTGGTTATTTTTTATTATCTTTTAGACAACCTCTTGTTGGTATTTTATTACCAAATATGGGAAATTTTAAGAAAATAGCTCAATTAAAATTTATTTGCTGTTTATTCTCCGAGGACAAAATAAAGATTTATTTGAATAATATTGATTTATATCCATTTGTTATACAGGAAAACCTTAATTCTACATGCATTTGAATTATTTTATAGTAAGTAATTAATTCTTAATTCTCAATTATAAAAATGATTCTCTCTTAAATATTATTATTTTTAGAGTACAAAATTGTGTTTTATAATATTTTTCTTGAATTATAATTACAAATCGTATATATATATACAGATAAGTACAATAAATACACACACATACAGAGAGATAGAGAGAGAGAGTGACAAAAAGACAAAAAGGGAGGTTGAAGAGAAGCTTTTAATTATGGGAAAGAGTTAGCAAATAATATTTGGACAATAACATGTAAGTAATAGAAACTGAGTTAATATTTTGTGTATTAAATTAATTTAGCTATTAATTAGGTTCGTACTACAACTTTTATGTTTATGTATATGTACTTCATGACCAATTAGTTTACAATTACATAGTAATTTTGAAAATGACTCTAAAACTACACTTATTTTATTATTGGATTTGTACATTTTGTTCTTTACCTCCACTTTATTTGATCAATAAGGTTGATATATAACCCCTTTCCACAATTAACTATTTGTAAATTCTGTATACGCATTTTTGTTCTTCAAAGTTACCTTGTCCTTTCTATATACACACATTGCAACCTGAAGTGTATTTTTTAATTACAAGGTGCGACACTTTGAAATTATCTGCTGATGATGACAACTTGGTTGTCGAAATGCGTATACAGAATTTACAAATAGTTAATTGTGGAAAGGGGTTATATATCAACCTTATTATCAAGTCAATCAACCACAGGCTCCATCAAATTCAACTCCACTTTATTATTGGATTTGTACATTTTGTTCTTTTACCTCCTTTCTATATATTGCCTGAAGTTAATTTCCTTTCAGAGCACGTACAGATTTATGAATTCTTTTTATTTTATATTTGTACATACAAAATTCAAGGAGCTATATAAAGGGACTACAATATTATTGTTTACAATAAAAGAACAGATTAACGAAGAAATATATAACATTAAAATTACATTGGATTAGATGTAAATAAAAAATAAGAACTACCGTAGACGGTAGTGTTACTTTACTTTGACTTACTTTAGGAGTGGAGATCTGATATATCAGTCCACCCTCGTATATCAGCTAAATAGTCAGATTTAGCAAGCTACAAATGACTTTCAAAATATTCATTTAATGTTGATTTCTGGTATGTTGTCAATCCGAATTTAGAGAAAAACGTATTAAAGCTTTGCCCCTTGAAAGTTATCTAATATTTGTGATAAACAATTCGTGTTTATGAGTTTAATCAATTTCGTTATAAATTATGTTAAAAATAAGGGTTTTTACAGCATCTTTTCGAATATAGTTTAGTATTTGTACACAGTCGTAAAGATTATCATTTAAATATTCGCTCTTATTTCTGGCCGCCAATAATTCCTCATGAAGAAAGCAATGAATCAGTACTTCTTTTATGCGCTTTACTAAGCCGCTATTCTGTACTGTAATTTCCGCAGGACAGTCAGAATAAATCCCAATATAAGTAGTCGATGAAATTTATTTGATCGAAGTAGAAGTAATTCACTTTTTGCAACAATAGCAATTCAATTTCATTAGACAAGTCGATTATTCAACGATTGGTGTGTCGTTTAACATAGGAATAGCTTTAACTTTTACTTCAAATTCTCTACCAAATAATTTACATTAAACGTTTTTCATGCAAAGTTTCGAAAATATTTCCTTAATAGTATACGTCTTCTGGCAATGTGCAAAGCCATCAAATAAGAACACTTCAATAATTCTGCTTGTCAGTAGATACAAATTTTGTTAAATTAGATGTAGCTATATCTAATTCATAGTGTTTTCTTAAAAAGGCTTAGGTTTACACTCATTTTGGACGTGATTTTCTTCAAAATGTCAGTGCAATATACCATTCAACAACGTAAAACGTGACTTTTGTGGAAAATATGTTGCATCATGGAAATTGCCAAGTGAAACAACTACACGCATTTATTTATCAAATATGCACAAACATATAGGAAAGACAATTACTGCTGAAATTTTGAATAAAAAACTGTGACTTATGATAGAAGAATCTACAGATTCTATGAAAAACTTTATTTGCAGTATTGTAATATGGAACTTGAATTCATGTAAGTTATCAACTCCGTATCTAATAGCTAGTAAAACACTGTAAACCAATATTGGCGAAGTACTGAAATCGCTAATGCTAGAAACTTTAGTAACTCTCTAGATTTCCACCAACCAGGTTTCAATGTTACAGATGGTGGGTCTTACATACCTTAAGCGCATTCTGAATACTTTACAACTAGTAGTAGAAACCATTCATATCTGTTTTCTCGTTATAGATTCAATAATAATACGTACGGACGCAGTATTTTATAAATGGCCAAAACGAGTTCTTAAATTTCGTAAACATTGTAGACTCTCCTCAGTAAGTAAAAATTTATTGTATTACAAATTAATTCTAAAGGTATGGTAAATCAAGGAAAGTTAAATAAAGTTTTGAGGCGTTCGAAATTTAGACGTGGGAGGCTTCAAGTTCTCAGAACGAAAATGTAGGATTGTGGTTGTCGTGTAAGATAACTGTATATTCAATATCAAGCTCTAAAGAGTAGCTAGTATCTGAATCTTCCGCGACTGTTGAAACGGTAAAATTAATAATAATAATCCTCATAATGAAATTTAACAACATTGAAGTCATTTGAGAATAAATTGTTTGATAAGATTCATATATTTATTAAGTGGGATAATATTAATATCAAAATCATCATTTTCCAAATCTTTTGTAAACAACTGACTATCATAACCACTAAGGTTATTAAAGAACGCTGGAATTAAGTTTGGAATTTTGAATTTAAGTTGAAATTTGAATGTGAAGCACCCCTAAATTTCTCAGTTAAGTGACAGTGATCTGCCACCTTATCTCAATTAAAATTCTTTTACAGATGTAACAGATATCATTATTAAAATAATTTCATTATTAAAATAATTTCTCTCAATGGGGGTTAATGGATTTATCGCAACAGGAGCTTATGAATACTGTTTGTTATTACCTCCTTCTTAAAATGCTGTATGTTATGTATGACGTGTTAAGGGGTTAAATGTCCCATTAATTAATACAACTAAATAATAGTAGAGACAATATTTAATAGAGATGTGTTTATTTATTTGCACGTGATGGTTAGTAAATATACTAGGAGCGCGTGTCCGGCTAGCTGAAGCGCTGTACTAAATGCAAATAAAAAAGAAGCAATATAAGAAGTTAATAATTAGTAATTGTGTACAATGAGCATCAAAAGTCCAGGACGTGCGCCAAGCTGAAAGAAAGATATTAGTGGAAATAAAACAATAGGATTGCCCTTAAAATTTTAATCACTAAGTTAATTTAATTCTTAAAGCTTGAGTATATTAAATAAAGATCATTAATAAGATCGAGAGAAAGAAATAAAACAAGATAAGCGTAATGGCAAAGCTGTATTAAAAGTAAATCTAGAGATATGGAGCTGTTTAAGAAAATATATATATTAAAATATGTATCGGACGATACGTAAAATACTTGCGGTTCGTGTGTGTACATCCTGGGCCAGGATGTTATATATATTTTGCGGTCGCAAAATAAACACGTGGACACAAGTTGCGCGGGAGAACTTAACTTTCACAAACACGTGGAAGGGATGCGTGTGGACTTAGCGATGGCCGGAGAAGAAGTCTCTGTGTCTTACGCGCAGCGAGTTTTAAGACACCCCGCAGTTGAAGGGTAAGGTACTGGTCATGTTTGAATTAACCAATAGGGAAAGAGAATAAGCATGCTAGAAATTGCTAAAGATATTGGCATAAATTAAAATTGTGATATTAATTTCAATATAAGCACCTAGCAGATAGATATCTAGATAGAATAATAGACGTCTATTCTGTGTGAAAAATAGAAGGATTAATATTTGAATCTCTAATTGCATTTAGAAATTAATACAATAGGAATAGAAATAATATTAACTGTCAATAAATGGAAAATTACTATTCCAAGAAAGGTTCTAGGTCACGACGCGGTTGGGGTTGGTTTATTACAGCCTGACCGTACGTGACGAAAACAAAAGATCTCGCATCCGAATGTCTGTATAAGGGATAAATAATGTCAAGATAGAAAGTAGTAAATAATAATTTAATAATTGAAAATCGAATTATTTTTAAATTAAAATAAATTAATTTAAAAAAGATGATATAAAAAAATTATTACATATGCGGAGCGTAACAATGTACATACGTTCTAAGCAAATAAATATATTAATAAAAATTTTTTTTCATTTTAATTGAAAAAATGGTTGCTAACATTGAAACGAGTAGAACGAATGTTTTTAAAAATTATTACTCAATGTTACTCAAAAATTAATTTAAATATATATATATATACATATATATATATATCTATATCTATGTATATATAGTTAGTAATATTATTGAAATTTATTGTAAGCTAATACCCTTTTGGCGAAGCGCCATATTTGTTGTATAATTTATATTACTATCCTTTTGACGAAGAGCCATAATGATTTTTAGTTTAATTCTTTCCTTGGGTGTAAAATTTGCACCTTCATGATGTTCGCTACAGAACTATGTTCTATTTCTACAAGAAGGCGACTTGTTGCTGTAGGGTGATGATTTTAAAGTAATTTTGACTATAGCTAACATAAATGTAATAAGTCCATCTTCATCAAAATCTTTGTCAAGCATTCAAGACTGGCATTAACTCAAAAAATAAAGAGGTATGATGTCGAAACATTTACTTAGAATATTAAATTCCAGAATTAAAATAAAAACGCAACATGCAGTGTGAACTTATTTGAACAGTATTTAATATAACATTTAATAATGTATTAATTTCCTATTCCTTTCAAGTAGTTCCTGTGACCTTAACGGCACCCTCCTATCAATAAGTCTTACATAATTCTAGTAAAAGTTCATTCCACACTTTCTCTACTTTTTCCCACAATTCTTCATTATTTTGTGAGGTGAAGTTAATATGAACATTTTTTTAAAAATATTACCGAAACGTTTTTAATGGGATTTAAGTCCCACTGCTTGAAGGACAAGACAACACTTCAATCTTATTTGAGCGTCTCCATTTTTTTATAATCCGTAATTTGTGAACCGGACAATTGCCTTGAAATAAATAATTATCTCCATGTATTAAATTAACAAGGTAATATTGCATGTGAGAGGATATTTGGTGTAAATACGAGGGTTGCCGTTTATATTTCGGGAATAGCAAAAAAGAAATTTATTATCGAAAATAGTTTTATTGCTTTTCAAAATATACTCCGTGAAAATCAATGCACTTTTGCATTCGTTTAAACCTATCCGAAAAACATTGCTGCCACTGCGAAGACGGTATCGCTAAAATATGAGCCTTGAATGCTTCAACTGCCTTTTCCAGTTTAGAAAATCGTTGAGTACGAAGTTTATTCTTCACGTGTGGGAACAAAAAGGAATCACAGGGTGCTAGACCAGGGCTGTACGGCGGATGGCTCATCAATTCAATGTTTTGCCCGGTTAAATATTCAATTGTTTAAACCGACCTGTGAGAACTGACATTTTCATGGTGGAGAATGATCTGTCCTTTTCGTTTTGTTTTCTTTATTTCTTCAAGTACTTTTGACAAACAAATAGTTGTGTATCATTCGGAATTGACCGTTCTACAACCCTCTAAAGATACGGTTGCAACGCGACCGATTTTTCCGAAAGAACAGGCGACCATTTGTCTTGATGTGCTTCGAGTGCGAACAACTTTTGTTGGTTTTGGCTCATCTTGGAATACCCGCACAGTCGACTGCTGCTTGCCATTGGGCTCACACTTATAGATCCAAGATTCATCACCTGTGACGACTTTATAAATGTTTTTCGAAGCACCGCCATTGTATTTTTTGTGCATTTCTTGGCACCAATCGAAGCGAGTCCTTTTTTGAGCGATTGTCAAATTATGTGGCAATCAAAGTAAAAATAGCTTCTTAACGGCTAAATATTCATGCAGGATCTTATGCACGCTGGTGTTACTAATACCTATGGATGACGCGATCTCACGGTATGTCACATGACGGTCTTGCATTATCAATTCAGATAATGCAGATATTGTTAATGTTTTCGACACAACATTTGTGGGATGACTTTCACGAAATTCATCGTCCAAAGAACGCCGTCCAAGTTTGAATTCAGTATACCAACGATATACCGTAGTTTTTGATGGTACTTCATCACCATATAAAGAATTCAGTTCGTCGATGCATTCTTGTTGGGATAATCCACGCCGAAAGTTATGAAAAATAATTGCACCTCTTCCCGAAATATAAACGGCTAGTCTCGTATATATATATATTTAGATAGTTGATTATTGAGGTCGTTATTTTGTGAAATTCCGTTAAACTAAAGAATATATAAAACAATAAGTAATAAATAAAACCTTGTCTAAAATGTACAGGAAATTGTAATCTGAATTGTACTTACTCAATAATGCCCTAACAGCCGAAACTAGTCTCGTTACATTATATTGTGAAATTTAACAAGGTGTTTTATTTATTTCTTAGTTAGGTGATACTTTTCCAATATAGCTTATCTTTCACAGTGCGACATCCATCCCCATACTTATTAAAAATCTTCCACTCCGACATCTTTCGACAACATTATTTTCATTGAAGACGGTATTTTATTCACGGTACACTCTTCGGCTCATAGTAGAATAGTAGTGTAGGGATAACTCATCAGAAAGGATAACCCCAAAACACCGCATCTTCGTCAATATGGGCTTGTGCTAAGAATAGCAATTCCCTGCGTTGACTGTCTGTTAATGTTTATTTCTCAGTAGCTTTATAGTTTTTTACGTTAGCTTCAACTAATATTCGATGAGCAATAGCTACACTTTCACTAAATCCTGTTCCTATGTTATTTGCTAATTGTAAATGGATTTTGTCGAACATAATAAATAAAGTTATCTTGCTTTCGTGTAGTAGTGCTACTTTTTCCAGTATCATTTTGGCTTTCCAGAGTGTATCACATGATCCATTTTTATCACAGTTTACAAATACATATCGGATTCACCCCCATTTCCCTAAGAAGTCCTATGACGAACCAAACAGTTTTTTTTCTAATGTAGCCAACATGATGATTTAGTATCAACTAACATAATAATACCTCTAAATTTTGAAAGGTAATACTAAGGCAAAAAATATATGTGTAAATAAGCCATTAATATAAAAAATATATCGCTTTTTCCAAATATATCACAAGATTCCTATATATTTAGTAAAAAATAAGAAAGTGAGAAATTTCTTGTACATTTCCAGCGAGAGAGAGAGAGAGAGAGAGAGAGAGAGAATGCAGTAGAATTGAACCTTTTTATCATAAGGTCGAAAATGTAAACAAACTCATTAGCTTTTTGAAGTTGTGTGTAATTTGTGTATTTTTTTATGTCGTTACGCCTCGGTCTAAAAATATTGAGAAAAATTGAGGTTTAAATCGTAAATCTTTTTGTGGTAGTAGTTGTACATATATCTCTACAATATAGCAACTAACAGCGCCATACCTTATTGCCTACAAAAGACTATAAAGTACAGAAAGTAAATACTTTTCACTTGCTAAAGACAGGTACTGATATATAATGTGTACACAGTTTCTCAAACACTTCGAGACCCATAAAAAATTTTGGCATGATCCAATATTGGGCACGATGAATGATGTTAAAAGGAATGATTCTATTATTAATAACACCCTATCTACTACATATGTTTCATGGATTGACCAATCATCAGGCCGATTCTGTGTTATTAATGAACAATTCCTTGACAGCGTCTATCATATCATTACGATACAGAAAAATAGTGAATAATCATCATGCCTCCCTCTCACGTCCAATGAATTGAACGAAAAAGTGAGAGTGCGTCTGTCTCGCAATGTCGGGAACTAAGTTACCAGAGCGTATAGACAGATGGTAATGGATCACGGGGAGGCATGATGATTATTCACTATTTTTCTGTATCGTAATGAGATGATAGACGCTATCAAGGAATCGTTCATTAATAACACAGAATCTGCCTGATGATTGGTCAATCCATGAAACATATGTAGTAGATAGGGTGTTATTAATAATAGAATGATTCCTTTTAATATTCTTTTAATTGGCAAATAGCCGTGATGCATTGCCATCTGTCTATACGCTCTGGTAACTTAGTTACCGACATTGCGAGACAGATGCACTCTCGCTTTTTCGTTCAATTCATTGGACGTAAGAGGGAGGCATGATGATTATTCACGATGAATGATGGAAAAAAGATATTCTGGAAACCCATGGAATTTCTTCCTTCAAATTCTACTACTAAGTAGACATGAGTACTTTCTCTCATTTCGAAGTGCGATTCGTTATTTTAAGGATAGAATACTTAATATTGAAATACGATTTTTATAATGTAACTAAATACTAAAAATAATACCTAATTGTAATTTGGAAATGATTTTTCTACTGTAGAAAATATGTTGCATATTATTATACAAAATGTTACAAACATAAAATTCCACCGCTATATAATATTAGAATAAGTATACATATTTCTATTGTTCTCTGGTACTCTTAACGTGCTCTCGTATCTGTCCGCCGTAGTTGATAATCAAGACGACCAATTTTAGTATATAGATTATAGATTCCAACGAAACTTCAATTTTATTTAATACAATTTAATTAATCAAGTCATACGATTACGGCAGTTGATTTCCTTTCTTTTCCAACGTTAGCTTTCTAAGTGAAGACAAGTTTACGCTGTTACGCCATTTAAAAGTCCTATCATAGAATTCGTAAACGAGCTTATTATATTGAAAACGGTTTATTGCCTTTCTATCAACTTCGCTGGATTTCTGATACGTCGATAAATTGTTTTATCGACCTTGTAGTGTAGACTAACTGAGTAGCTTAGTAAAACTAAAGAAATGCCATTGAGCGTTCGGGAAATTTTATTGTAATAGGATTTTCTTAACTATTTTATCAAAGGGTCGATCCTAGATATAGTTAATTAAATCTCAAAAAAAATCTGAGAGGGTTCTAAGTTTACCCTACCTACCTACCACCTGTTGGTAATTTATTAATTGTCTAACCGACGGAATTAATGTGCATGTACGGATCTTATACCCATCTGAGTGGGAAGACAGCATGATCAGAATACTCAAGAGGTAACATAGTAATTGCACCAGAACTATTGTGGTTGCTGAAATACTAAACCTGGGATAAAATGTTCGTACTACTATTTTATATATTAGTTTATTGTAAGTGTCAATCAATTCCAAAGACTTTGGTAATAACGGTTGAAGTTATGTGCTACTGTTCCATTCAGTTTCGAGACCATTTAAGACCATTTAGGCCCGGTGTAGAGTTATATAAGCCCAGTGAAATTTGAAAAGCAAGACGAACTAACAGAATATATTTATATATTCATAAATTAATATAATCGCTAGAATTGACCGTTGAAACCAGTTTTGTTGTCGAATGAGCTTCATTTATCTGTTCGATTTTGTCAATCCAGGGCCTTTAAGTACACTATCAGTATTTTACCGAAAGATATGGTCCACACTCATGTATAAATTCTAACTTAATTAATGATTTGTGGTACGGTTAGCACTAACTTATCTATTTTTTTTAAATTGTTGACAAGTAAAGGGTTTGCCAGGTGCCGACTATTATAGCTTCTCTTTTAATTCGCTTAAGCGATTGTATCTGAAAACCACAGTCAATTTTACTTTGTTATTTCATTCAATATTTAAGTAATTATTAATTCAGCGGAAAGTTGAATTTTAATAAACTGTATAATATTTTGTTTGTGTGTTCTATTTTGTAACTGAGAAATGTCTAATTAGCGGCACATACTATTGTATAATTTTATGTGAACCAGCTATACGTATATAGGAGGAATATTTGTCATATTTTATTTCGTAAAAACCAACATACTGTATACCGTGTATCACCAAAAGTTGCGGCACATATACTATTGTATAATTTTATGTGAACCAGCTATACGTATAGAGGAGGAATATTTGTCATATTTTATTTCGTAATAAAACAACATACTGTATAGCGTGTATCACCAAAAGTTGAACATATAATAAGCTCGTAAACAGCTGAACCTTTCTTTCCTTTTTTGTTTTTTTTTTTGTAAGAGTGTTTTAGGTAACATCCATTGTTTTAATATTGGCATAGGGATTTCGGAGTTACAATATTGTAACGTCCTATTACATCGTATTAACAGGGAACCCCTCCCACTCTCCGCATCTATTTTGAACTAGCTACCACCCTGAAATTAATGGAGAGGGACTCTAGATAGGTAAAAATACCAGAATTGATTTAAAGTCCTACTAAGCGCAGGACTGGAGGTTGCAGAACATTTACACGTTAACTGTAATGTTTATATTATATCATTTGCTTCCTATTAAATTTGAACTTTATATATTTGTAACGTTTAGCATTATTTACAAATTGAGCAAATTTCTTTCTTTTTCGTACAATGTTTCAGTTGTTTGGTTTTTGTATTATCATGCTATATTGACAGTGAAAATCGGTTAAATGGTTAATGTGAGAATTTCTTACATAAAATAGTTTAGGTTATGCATAATGTTAGAATGAAGAAGTTGTTTCTTACTGTACAAATACAAAAGTGGCTGATAAACTAGCCAGATTTGAAATATGAAGCCAATGGAATGCGTTGTTTGTTGTGCGATAATTATTTATATATGTACGTGGGAACAGAAAAATATATAAGATACACTTATTTATATATTGCTGTTGCAGTACATATTATAAAAGATCCCCTATACATAGGGGTGGTCGTTTATACAACTTTGTCCCGGACATTGTGAAGAATATCAGTAATTACCAAAATTTAAAAGAAAAATTAAAGAATTACTTACTTTCAAAAGCCAGTACACGGTGGGAGATTTCTTCTCGAGCCATTACTAATAGTTTATATACTTTGTTTATATACTGCTTTGTTTTATGACATTTACATAAATGTGAAACATAAAATATTGCAAAAGTGCAAAATTGTCAAATATAAAACCATATAAGAAAAATTCAATAAAGAAACGGCTACTAATAGCTCGAGAAGAATTCTCCCAACGTGTAATGAGCTATTGAAAGTAAGTAAATCTTTAATTTTTTTTAAAGATTTTGTAATTATTGATATTCTTTGCATGTAAATGGCAAACGACATTAATAAAAATATTATTATTATTATTATAGGCCAGGCGAGTCTAGTGCAATCAGGGAATTTCAACGAAAGTTTGAAGTTTTAGAGTTCCTGGTGATTTCCATATTTTGTCCAAGTTTGTCAGTATTTGGATCTTTGGATGTCCTGGATAACATAAGTCAGTATTTCTAATCATCAAGTAAATCTCGTATATTTGCTAATAAAAAATTTTATTTGGCACTAAGTACATATCTAGACTATAGTGAATTGTGTGGTATTCTTCGATATATTTACAATTATTAAGTAGGAGCTATTTTAATATGTCAATATTACTTCACTTTTTTGATTCATATTTGATCATCATAATATACACTCGACAAAACAGTATTGTCATATCCTCAAAGAGGATATCTTAAAAATAACATTGGGGAAATTTATATAATATAAACACAGTGATGAAAGAATATAGCATATATAACTGTATCATATAATAACGAGTTTGAAATATAAAACCATTAATATACATACAATCGCTATGGAATTTTAAAGATATTTAGTGATTTTGAAATAAAAGTCAACCAAAATCATGAGATAGGAAAGATTACAAAAATCGCTAAACAGTTGTTCAAAGGAGAGTTATAATTATCATGAGAAAAATGTATGAGAAACAAGTAGACTTAATTAAAAAAAATATTATATCAGAACGTTCGGGAAGTAGTTCCAAGCAATAAGGTTGATATATCTTTAAGAAGATTCATCGCTTTGGCCTGTAAATCAGTCCTGTACTCTGAACTCTCTACAAAGTAAATATTTTAACTCTTCCTAGATGCAGTTTTCAAAAATCATCAAATCAACATACATATTGACATATTATAAATTAAAATTTATTTGAATTGTTATGGCAAGACTGTTTTTCCACTTGCCAAACTGTTACAAATTACCTTTAGTATACTGTAAACTCTGTATAATACTAATTACCTAATATATAGTAATATGATCTCTATGTCTAATAATTTCTACGTTACGAATTGCTAGTATATGCACCTTACTTGCTGAACTTATCTGTTAGTCATTTCTTTGTGTTATGTTAATTTTTTTAAGCTCGATAATAATGAAATACGGTTACAATGCATGGATTTGATACATTACCCAACTTTTAACCTAAACTCTATTACTTGAAAGTGAGTCTCGGAGTAGGTTTGGAAACTTTTTTGACAACGAAGTATCCAGAGCTTCAATGGTAAGTGACGGAAATGATATATTGACATTATAAGTGAAGAAAATGCATATTATGCAATAACAGTAGGTAGACGTCATGGAAGTGCTAAGGCATGCTTTAAGTTTCACAAAAAATATTTGATAAAAATTTTGATAATTGTGTAGTGGATTAAGAAAGAATAAACTACGATACTCACGTACAACGTAGAATAGATACTGCATCTATCAATAAATATAGGAGCATTTTGTTACAAGATAATGCACGAGTTCACATATCGCAAATAAGAGTTTAGAAATTGAATGATTTATACAGTGAAAACTCACTTTATTGTTTTCATTGCTTCATTAAAAATTATCTAGCAGCTAGTTTTTGTTCATATCTTAAAGTCATATTTTTTTTACAGATTTATACTTTTATACAATTGCTCTTTTTTCATTCTTATTTTAACTTTAATAATTTCATATTTAATCTTCGTGTTAACTCGTTTGGCTTTCACCAAAGCTTTCATATTTGCTTATTTATTCAGCTTCTATTAACAAGCCTTGTTTTTTAATATTATAACATTCCCTCCATATTTGGTATCTTTATTGCGATTATATTACGATTTCGGTTTTCATCACTTTCATAATTTTTTATAGCAATAAGATAACTTAAAATAGCTAAAATCATCTGAGCGATTTAGCCACATATTATAGAGCAATGACTTGAGGACCGTACTCCAGCCAAAATAATGCCAGGGAACAAAAAGGAAACAAAAATGGTCTTGCATTTTACAGATCTATTTATATATTGCCTGTTACATTAAAGTTATTTGATAAAATATTGAAAAAATAGACTACTTATGCAATTATTTACATAATACATACATATCTTACATATTTAGCAGAACATATATTTAAAAAGTAACAAAATTACTCAAGGTGACTGCCATTAAATTTTCTAACGAGGTGTTACAATATAATAAATATTTTATAAACCGCCAAAATAATGAATGAATTAAAGTCAACTTAGCAGTTAAATAGAAAAACGTCGTCACTATTGAACACTACATGGCAATGTACAACTACTTGTTTAATCATGCCTGGGTAGATTTATTTTCTAGTTACCTTCTTGCAAATACATAGGTTTTTGATAATATAAAATTATTAATAATATATGTTAGTTTAGTTGATTTTTTAACACAGTGCATATATATATATATATATATATATATATATATATATACATTAATTTATTTTCCCAAAGGTGTTAGAACGCAAATAACTATAATGTGATAAGATAACGTTTTGGAATTATAGTTTTGAAGCGGTTCTATCTTGGTATGCTTTGCATGAATACAACAGTAAATATACATTCGCGATTGCACGTGATTACTGTAGTAGTGGTACAATTGTACACACCCAGTGCAATTTGTCAAGTAGTTATGGCGCCAAATAACGCTAATTTGTTGTTATTGTGCGATGTTCATTAGCTATTTAATAAATTTACTGCTTTGCTGTTGTATAATTATGATGCAGAGATTGAATTCGACTACAGCAATGTGCTTTAATGTGATTTTTTTTTAGCAAAGTTACGATACTTTTGTTGCACGTACATATATATCATATTCTCAACTGTAACTTAAAAAATATTAAGAAGGCGTATCCCATATTAACGTCACCTACTTACTTCTAAAAAAACTATTAGCAAACATACTTGTGAATAGACATTTATTTGACTCTATGTAGATTTGTTATTATCATTTCTTAAATATAGTATGGTGTCACGAATGTGATCGCCCCTGGCTCGCAAGTTGTTGTTTGTTTGCTTACGGTTTCTTTTAGCGTGAAATTAGTGTCTAGAGTTATGTATCGGCGAAAGATGTGTTGAATGTAATTTTTCAGAACATCAACTTGATGTCAATGGAGATATCATCGGATCTCCCACATGCTTTTTACTTGCTAGTCTAACTGCGAAAATTATCACTTTCAACATATTTTTCCAACAAATACTTTATAGTATTCTTCCAAGATGTATTTTTGGTATATTTTTTACGAAACGCAAGCTGAGCTTTCACAAGCGAGAAATTGTTTTTAATGTACAACTGAACAATTTCAGAATGTTTTAATGAAGTGTATTTTTCCATGCCAAAAATCGCCTTCGACTTCGTTTAACACGCATACTGTCACTAGCCTATGCGAAGAAAAATAGAAGACGTTTTGTCCGATAAGTCAGGTTAACATAGGATACTGTGCAATAAAGATATTAGAGATACTCTTGATTTATTTACATTTCACAGATTGTGAAAAAGTAAAGTTGTAGAAAACTCAAAACAAAATATTTTAAGAATGTATTTAATAATTCTGTTCCTTTTGGAAAGAATATTAAGCCTAAAATCTGTACTTCGAAAGAAAATATTGTATTACGACAACTGATTTTTCAGCTATGTTCAATAGTAATTTTTTCAATTCGTTCATTATTGAGGAACAAAATTTACAAATCTCTATCCTGTTTCGAAAAATTTTTGGGAAAAAAGGATGAGTGTTTCCATCATTTAAATTATATTGAATGCAAACATTGCTTTTCAAAATACATTTACCAAAAAAATTGAATTAGCTAATTAAATTGGAGAATATTAGTCAAATATTTTTAAAGTTTTGATCATACTATCCTTGCTTTTAATTACATCAGTAAATGCATACATATCTTCAGTTTTTCCATAAATGTTTGTGTTGTTTACGTAAGTTATATCCATCTCGTATTTTTATAGTTATGTTAACTTAGTGATTTAGAACTTATATTTTATTTGAGTGTACATCTTTCTGGTTATTGTTAAACGTAATAATTTTACTCTACAATCCACATGTTATCGATATTATTATATTTTAGAGTTATGTGTCGATGTCAAGTTTCATGTGTGTTCTTGTATAGCGTTTAAGTCCTGTATTATATTACGTTCGTAAAGTATGTTCTAGCTAGTATTTCGTTCTTGAGTAGTTTTTAGGTTAGTTTCAAATCTCGTTTGTTTAATTATATCTTTTGTGAGTTTATGATCTTTTTATATATATACATGGTTTGCTATGGTTATTGTAAGGTATTTGTGTTTATTTCTTTGTACGAAATTTTAAGTACTAATTAAATACGAAGTTTAAACGTGTAAAGTTACACCTTAAGTTTGTTTCTGGCTCAGGCTAAGCCATAATTGGAAACTTTGTCTACATCGCCGATAATAGTTAAATTCTTTCTTTTCCTTTAAAATTTAGAAACTGCATTTATCGTAATCTTTTTTTATCCATTAACTAATTTTATTATGTATTCTAGACATATTTTTCCCTCCCTTTTTTTCTACCTTGAAAAAGTGAAATTTTCCAGATAGTATCTCTTTTATTTATTTAAATTTGCAAAGTACATATTAAATAAATTAAACTTAATTATATTCATGCTATGTCCGTAATTCTTTTTTAATAACGAGACTTTGCATAGTTTCGAGAAAACAGTTCAATTTGTTTTTCTTGTTTAAAATTGAATAGTAAATTATTTATTTGTTTATATTAGATATTTCACTAAAAACTTAACATTAATTTATGCATTATCTTCAATTTAACTTTAATTATTAAATAAAGCAAAATTATATTTGCGTGTTCTTTTTTATCTTTTCTCATTGTATAATTTATACTTTTGTGGACTTTTTAGCTAAAACAGGGTACTCATTTAAAAAGGTGACAAGCTTATTTCATTTAACGGCCGGTCCGACCGCCTTCGACTGAACAGGTTGGCGTGCTGTATCCTGAGTGGACAACTGGGTACTCAAATCCACCAGTAGTAGGTTTTATTCTTCATTTTTATTTTTAATTAGCTACGTTTTTCAGGTTTTAAAGAACGCACTGCGTACGTGTATATGTGTATGTGTGCGTGTAAAGAAATCTGCAAATATGAAAACGTAATTTCGTTTAATTAAAGTAATAAGTCAGTAGCAATAAAGAAAGTTAAACAAAATGTGGTATTGACAGTAAATAAATATATTATTAACAGTGTAGAAAAATGAACTAATTTTTATAAAAAAGGACGAACATATACTCCGAAAGCTGGGCTGAGTTTCGCTTACAGGTAAAAATACATTTGTAGATACTAAAGATATTAAAAATATAATCCCTGCTTGTACCCAATAACTTCTTTATTTTAACTCACAAAAATTTAGACTACGTTTTATTGGTATATGTAGATTATTAATTAAATTTAAATAAATAATCTTAACGAAGTTACCGCTAATTCAAACAAATGAAAAGTAGAGGGCTGGCGTCGGTTCAGGCGCCGCCAACACCACCGGAAGTGACGTCACCGATGATGTCAAACGTCATCGACTCGGTGACATCACTGGTGACCCCTCTCCCTCCGTCTACGTCACAATGTACGGGGTGTGATCAAGAAGTTGTTAAAATAAATATATGAGGCTCGGTTAAAAAGTTTCAAAAAACAAAATGGCGGCCCCAAGTTTAAAGGGCCTAAAATTTTCAAAAACAATATGCTTCTCAAAAACAAGATGTCGTTCAAAAAATGTAAATCAAGATGGCGGCAATGACCTTGACGACTGTATGATAATACTCAAGATTCTATATTTAATTTCATGCTGAAAGTGGCGAACCCAATATACATGACGCTACAATATACAGGGTTTGATCAAAAAGCTGTTAAAATAAATATACGAGGTGTGGTTAAAACGTCTCAGTAACAAGATGGCGGCCCCAAGTTAAAAGGGACTTAAATTTTGAAAAACAAAATAGCGTCCAAAAACAAGATGGCGCTCGAAAACAAGATAGAGTCCAAAAATATTGTAAATCAAGAAGACAACAATGAGCTTGACAACTGTATATTATCTAGTAATATTCCATACTGTATATTTAATTTCATAATAAAAATTGTGAACCCAATACGCATGACGCTATAATACACGGGGTTTGAGCA